>CATIWO010063961.1:0-14868 GCA_949673435.1 Macaranga tanarius | reverse complement strand
AAACAAGGTATATTCGCTTCAACAGAGATATCAGATCCGATTATGGTCGTCAGTATGTTGCAACACTGGAGTCATAGGTATTCTAGTCATTATAGAATTTATCAATGTGTAGGCTTTGAGCCGATTTCTTATGCTATTAACGTTGGAGATATGAATATTTAATAGTTTCATCCTTTAATAGTTTTTAGCGGATTTATATCAATGTTTTTATCGATGTATTCCTGGTTTAAATGAATGAAATTATTGTTATTGTCAAAAAAAAAAAAACAAAAAGATGTATAGAGAGATGATTTTAGGCCAAAAATCACCCCTCTTTGCTAACAAAGATGAAAAATAAGAAAGAAAAAAAATTTGAAAAAAAAAAAGTGAAAAAAGAGGAGAGAGGGACTAGAGTTTTTTTTTTAGCTTTAGGGCCGTAAATTTTAGATTAACGACATAATTTAAATCATATACTTTTATTGTACCTCCGAAAAAATGATATATTAAACAATTTCCTCACTAGTTATAACTACTTTAATATTGGCAGCAGCCCATATTTCTATTTGACTATATATTAACCATACCTAGGGAAGAAAGAAAAAGAAAACAGTAAATTAATATCTCCCAAGGAAGAATTAGTGTAAGTAAATCAAAGTGGGTTAGCTTTTAATTCGTTAAATAATATAATGATCATATAAAGAAAATGTACAAATATTGGAGCTGACACAAAGAACATCTAGGGAAGTGAGAAAGAGAAGAAAGACCCTCCAAAGCAAAGCAAAGAAAAGAACTTTGGAAACCCAGAAAGAATCCAAGTGTAATTCCTATCTGTCTTCATCCCCCCAAAGTAAAGAATAACAGAAAGTTATCAATTCCATTTTGCCCCTATAATTTTAACCCCCCCCCCAAAAAAAAAAAAATCACACAATACAATAATAAAAGCTAAAGTAAACTCAGTTCTTGTATTGGAGACTGGAAACATATATACCCATCTCACTCTCATTTTATTATAACCAAACACCCATTTTCCTTTTTTTTTTTTCAAAAAAAAATCTTTTAAATTAGTGAGTATGATTTCATCACTACTACCCAGTATTTATAGCTCCATACCCACATGGGCAACAAAAAAACTTTAAGAAATAAACATAAACCACAACCCAATACTGTATGGTATATATTATATTCAACTCATGCATTGAAGTTCAAGCCTGTCAGAACATAAAAAACCAAGGCGGTAGAGAGTATTAGAAGAAGCTGTAATAAGAGAATAAAGAAGAAGCAGAAGCAGAAGCAGAAGTTGGTATTAATATATATATATATTTTTGGAGGTTCAAAAGCTTTGGAAATGGTGAGAGATTGAATTTTTTTTGTAATTTTTTTTTGTGGGGTTTGTGAGTTTTCTTTGAATGGTGATTTTGTGTTGGATGGATACAAAAACTAGGAATAAATTGTGTTGTTGTTGTCTTCATCATAACAGAAGAAGACAACAACAACAAGAACTACCACTACACCACCAATGTACACGAAAACAAACATATACTACAGATTTGGCAGCAGAAGAAACAAGCACACCACCAAGAAATTTCTCAAATATGGCTTCTAGTTGGTTGTGCAGCGAGATCTCACCAATCATTTCTTTTTTTGTATGCTTTCTTCTTGTTCTTTCTTTAATTTGTCCTGTTTACTCGTCGGAAAGCGGCAATGATCATCCCAAAAACCAAACTTTCCGGCCTCAAGAAGAGTTGCAGAAGTTAAAGATTATTAAAGAACATCTCAAGAAGATCAACAAGCCTGCTGTTAAGACAATTCAGGTTTCATTTCCTCTGTTTTTGTCCTGTTTTTTTTTTCTTAGTTCTTTTTTGTTGGAGTTTTTTAACAGGTTCAGGAATAATTCTTTGTTTCTTTTTGCTGCAGAGTCCTGATGGGGACATTATAGACTGTGTTTTGTCTCATAAGCAACCAGCTTTTGATCATCCAAAATTAAAAGGACAGAAACCATTGGTACCTTCTAATTCTTGTACATTAATCAATGCATTGAATCTTTATGCTTTGGAGCTGAATATATATATATATATATGGTGATGATGATGATGTAATGAAATTTCAGGAAGCACCTGAAAGACCAAAAGGGCATAATCCAACAGGAATGGTGTCTGAGAATTTTCAGTTATGGAGTGTTTCTGGTGAGACATGTCCTGAAGGGACAGTACCAATCAGAAGAACAAAAGAAGAAGACATGTTAAGAGCTAGTTCTGTTAGAAGATTTGGAAGGAAACTAAGAAGAAGACATGTTAGAAGAGACACTAACAGCAATGGCCATGAGGTAGGTTCTTGAAAATTGATTACACAGAAGTGAAAAATATTACACTTTTGCTTTTGTTTTTTTTTTGTTTCTTGAAGAGTCACAGCCTTAATCAACTCACCAATTGAAAAGCAAGTGGTCAAACAAACAAAATGGTGAATGAGTTCTGCTAATTGTCTCTTTTATTTTTTTACTCATGCAACTTTTCTTGAGTGCGAAATATTTTTTTAATATATCAATATATTATATATAAAGTAAAATTAAAAGAGTAATGATACAAAAAACTGCTTTTTTGAATTGTGATAAGGTTTTAGATTTATCTAATACAAGAGTTCAGTGCTTTTTTTTTTTGGTTCCTTTACTTTTCTTGAATCATACTCAGTTTTATCAAAACAAGCTAAAGATTTTTGGGTTCTCTTTTGAAGTAAAATCATTTAATTTGGAGAGTATAAATAATTAATGAAACACATGGCCGTGAAAGCTTATGTTAATGACTACTTAAAGAAAATTAAGGAACTCTGCCATCTGAAGTTCTTTTATTTCAGTCATAAAACATAATCAGATTCCTTATTGTAGTAACTGCAGAATTCCATGGTTTCTATATCAAGTTTAAGACCATTTATTTGCAGTTCAATTTTGGTACTGTTTTTATTTACTTCAAATGAAATTATGGCCAAGAAAAAATATGCACATGAACCTGACAGTTCCACTAATTTTTTTTTTTTTTTAACAATAATATATATAGATAGAAAAGGAAATCACAACTACACATATATTTTTTATGTATTGTACCATCAAGAGTATAGGGTTGGCAAATTCCTTGAGAGGTACCATATCTATATGTACAAGGATAGTAACATATTCAACTAATATTCAGTGTATATTTATTGCCTTTTCCTTTTCAAACTGTTGGTTTACAGCATGCAGTTGGGTATGTGAGTGGAGATCAATATTATGGAGCAAAAGCAAGTATAAATGTGTGGGCACCAAGAGTTTATAATCAATATGAATTCAGCCTATCACAAATGTGGGTCATTTCTGGTTCGTTTGGTGATGATCTTAACACCATTGAAGCTGGTTGGCAGGTGTGTGTCACTAATTCCCTCATAAATTTGACAAAGAAAAATGATTCAATAAGAACGTGCGCACAGCATATAGCCTAATAAAAATGTACGCACGTACAACATAATCCACCATATTCACATTGTTAATAAATAAGTTTTTTTTTTTTTTTTTTATAAATGATGTTGAATTAGCTTTCTATTTTCACAAATGGCTAGATTTTCACTAAGGGAAATAGTTAATCCTGTCTCTTAATTCCCTCTCATCTCGGCATATTAGTGGGAATAATCCACAATTAGTCTCTTAGTCTTTTGCTATGACTTTCACTCAATTGACTTCAATAACAAGGGGAAGAACATACAAAACGAAAATAAATATCATATGTTGTTAAATTTTTTAAAGTTTATTAGGATTTAAAATAAGGTCTCAAAATCAAATTTTATTCATAAAAAAAATAGGTGTTGAGAGAATTTTATAATTCGATTTAAACTCTGAAGAACACAAGTGACTATTAAATACTAAAGATATTAAATAAAAAAAAAACACTTATAAATGCAATTGGCAATTGGCAACTTCAATAGGTCAAGTCTATATCATAAATATCATCATTAGTCTAAGATAACTTACATCTAGAGCTACATTATTCAAACACTCAATATATCATAAAAACAAGCTATTAACTCTACACATTTTTTCTTCACATTTAAAACAGTTTCACATCCCCAACCAACTTCTATATTCATTAATAGCTATAAGTGTTGATCCTCTTTCTTTTTAAATTTTTTGCAGGTTAGCCCAGAACTATATGGGGACAGCTATCCCAGGTTCTTTACATACTGGACTGTAAGTATAATATATAAAATTTGGCTCTTTCTTGTGGTAGCAGCTTATTGTCTTGCCTTCAAGTATATAAGATAAAATCCGAATCTTGTTTTGTTTCTGATTATTAATGCAGACTGATGCTTATCAAGCAACGGGATGCTACAATTTACTATGCTCAGGATTTGTCCAAACCAACAATAGAATTGCAATTGGAGCTGCCATCTCTCCGACATCTTCTTATAGTGGTGGACAATTTGATATCAGCTTATTAGTTTGGAAGGTAAAATTACATTCTAATTTAGTGTAGAAACACTATTTTTGACGGTGTGCATGCAATGCAAGACAGCAAGGGTATCTAACATAAGAATGGGCCATAAATCTAGGATATTCACTGCCCAGATCTTTTGGCCCCACATGAAAATTTAGCTGCAGATTAATTGAGACCACTTGATCTGATTATTTTCCTTAAGTCTCAATGTGTTCAGATCAGGAATGGATCCTGTTTAATGTTTAATTCTAATCAATTTCCTTAAATTAAAATAATGCATTGAGACAAAGTCAAAAATATGACTTAACACTACTATCATGTAGCTCTAGAAATGGACCATTTGCAGAATATTGAGCAATTAAATGTCAAAGTTTTTATGATATTTAGAAAATTAATTTTTAACTGGGTCCAATAATAAAATTTCTCTTTTTTAAGTTGCAAAAATAAAAATGGAATGTATTTATAACTTTGGATATTGCCTGACCGCCTGTAAATACTTTGTACTTGCTTTGCAAGATTCTCTTCTTTTACAAGAGCTGTCCTGATTCCTGAGGCCTCGCCCTTTTTGAATTAGCTTGTGGAAACTTTCACATAACAATTCTGCCTAAAATTTTTTATTTATTTTTTTACAAATGTGATATTGGTCCATTTTTGGTTCTCTTACTTGTTGACATACTTATTTTAAAGGTTTGTACACCGAAAAATAGATGCTAGAAAAATTTTATTCTTTTATGAAAATTCATCTAACTCTTTTATATGTTTATTGAACATCAAGAACATCAAATAAAGAAGAAAAATTAAATACTGAAGACATGACCAAAAACTTTTTATTTTAATTTTTTTTGTAGGATCCAAAGCATGGCAATTGGTGGCTAGAATTTGGAAATGGTATTTTAGTTGGGTATTGGCCATCATTCTTGTTCACCCACTTGAGGGATCATGCAAGTATGGTACAATTTGGTGGAGAAATTGTTAATTCAAGGCCATCAGGATTCCACACTTCTACACAAATGGGAAGTGGCCATTTTGCAGGAGAAGGATTTGGAAAAGCTTCATATTTTAGAAATTTGCAAGTTGTTGATTGGGATAATAACTTAATTCCCTTATCAAATCTAAAAGTATTGGCTGATCATCCAAATTGCTATGATATTCAAGGAGGAATTAACAGAGTTTGGGGTAATTATTTTTACTATGGAGGTCCAGGAAGAAATGTCAGATGTCCCTAAGGGAATGGTATATATAGGGTGGGATTTTTTTTCTTTTTTTGTTAATTTTCCTTTGTTCTTGGGTTATTTTTCTTGTTGGGTGATATGGGTTTCTTCTCAAAATCATTGGTGAGTTTGGGTTATTCTTATATTTATTACCTTGTTAATCCATTTTTTTAAAAAAATTTCTTTTGTAATTTTTACCTCTCATCTAACAAAATGTTCATCAATTATATATACAAATATACCTCCTTAGGGACTTTATGTAAATGTGGAAAAAGAAAAAAGAAAAATACTAAGTGAATACACTATGGCTTGTGAATTTTCTTTTCTTTTATTTTCTTGTCTTTGAGAGTTACATTTTTCAAATATTGCAAAGAATGTGTTCTGAAATTTGGGGACCACTGAAAATGGCCAATATCAAAGCCACTCATATCAATTATGTTCATTAATCTTCCACATGCCCTGCCCATTTGATAAATGCCGATTGGGTCCCAGAAATTAACATTACCCTTTCTTAAATAGTTGAGAATTTATTAGTGGATGAGTAGTGATTGTTAATTTTGGGGTATATTTATTCCTACTTTGTAAAACATAACTTTCATCTTGGACCATACTCAAACTTTTCCTAGTCATGAGTCATTAGTCATTATAATATGTGAAACATAATTCAATTTTATTTTTGTGCTTAAAGATTAAATGAGTTATAACGCAATAATGATAGTTACATTTGGAGTATAATTTTTCCTTCCCATTTAACAAATTTTGAAACCAATATTTTCTGTGTTAAAAGCTACATAATAAATTAAATATTTATAATATTAATTCATCGGTATGATAAGAATATTTAAAATTTAGTATTTTATTTTTTAGTCCGAAATATTAATTCCCATCTAACTGTTTTCTTATCAGATGATTGATATTAAAATTACATTTTCATATCGACTTAGTGAGGATATAAATGTGCATTTTCATGCATTATAAGTTACTCATGTCTTCTTATTATCAAAAATGACATTAATATCGAAGATCTGTGCATTATTGCACAAGAGTAGGCATGCTTACGATTAATAAACGATAATTATTAAATAAGATGGTTAATTATCGTTATTGCCAACTAAAAAATGAATAAAATAATCTTTACTTGAAGCTGAAGCCTATGGGAAACAATTAATATTGCAGTGCTCAAGAGTCCACTTGAAAACATAATTATACATTTTTTTTTGCATGTGTATGTGCATAAAAATTGCCAGCTATCTTTCCCTTAAAGTTTACGTCTTCAATTAAATGCTACCATGTATTATTATTATAATTATTCAATTTCATTTACGAAAAAGATACCAACATTATGATGCAAATAAGATATGTACACTGCTAATTTAATTTAATTTAGTTAATTAAATCCGAAGGCACACATATAACTAAGATTCTGTGATTTATATATATATATATATATATTTGAAACAAAGGTGGATACCCTATTGCACATGTTGAAGCATTAGCTTGTGCTACACTTTCGGTATTGGCTTTCGTAATGACCAAGACCCATCATTATGAGTATGTTTCCTATTGAAAGGGCATCATGCACAAAAATCAACTGCACCCAACAATCTACTTTACTCCACTTTTTTTCTTCATGATATATATGCACTTCGTTCATCAAGAAATGTGGCAATGAAAGTTTTTCACACCCCCTAAAAGAATTCATTTTTGTGGCAATTAATTTGTTTTCCAATCTCACTAGCTACTTAATTGTCCAATTTCTTATAATATCTGAAATTCCCATTTACATCATTGAATTTTAATAATTAAATAAAATTTATTTCCAATAATTAAAAAAATTTTAGAAAAAATACTATCAATTTAAATTAATTCTACAAGATACTAGGCTAGCTGTTGAATTACTAGCTTAGTAATTAAATTGTATAACAAGAAACTCTCCACATAATATCTAGTTGACAATCACAATAGAAATAGCCGATAAATTCGTTAGATAGATTTTACAAGATGAAACAAATCTGAAAATTGCCTTGAAAGTCAAATATATAAACGTAACAAGCCATAAAGAAGTAGAGAGAAAATTTTAATATTAGTTCAAGTGGTTGAAAGGATTCATCTTTCTTTTGTTAAAAAAATAATAATAACAATTTGAGTTTCTTTTATAGCTTCAGCATTTAAAATAATAAATTTCTTTTGAATATATAAAACCAATATAGAAGATGGGTTTTTAAAATTTCTCAAAATAATAATGAAATATTAATTCTAAATACTATTACCTATAAAAAAAAATAAAAAAGACAAAAAAAAATTCGAAACATTAAGTGCCAATGTGAGAATCGAGGTAAACATAAGGGTCATATTTGCACCTTATCTCTAAAAACAATTGACTTGAAGGTCAAGTTGGCGGTTCTATATTTCTATTTTTCTATGAAAGCATTCAGGCTTTTATATAATCTTTATAAAAATCTTTGACAGCTTACACTTTCTTAAATTAGAAGGCAAATTTGCATGAGCCTGAATCACAAAGGGAAAAAAGGCGGGCTGTATAATTGTATTTTATATTGGACAATTGATACGGGATCTAGTATCATCAGGATGGAGAGAAAGACAGTTAGCTGTTAGTTGTTAGAGGTTAGTGTATTTCGCAAACTATTTTTTCGAGCCACCACTATAAAGTGAAATCTCACATGACTAGTGTGGGGAGACGAATTGAATCCAAAACCTCTCTCTCCCAAAAATAAAAGCTTTTACCACTTGAATTATGTCTCAAGTGTAATATAATTATACCGTATATACATTTGTTAATTATAATTAATTCCAGATATAGTTTTCAGTAATGGTCTAGTAGATATGAAATCTATGATAATGGCTGAAGAAATTAGCAACCACTCTCTGCATCCTCTTAATTGAATCCACCAACCAATTCTTATCATAAAAATGGTGGCTAACCTGACAGTGACTTTCAATATCTAGGTGTGGCTAGGTGTTTATCAACACAAAGGAATGAGCATTTTCTTAAAAAAAAAACCCTGCAGGCTGCAAGTCTGCAACCATTTTGTGCCCACTTGCCAATACAGGACCTAAGAAGTAGACTTATGGTTTTTGCTGTGGCCCTTTAATTGAGGTCCTATGCATTAACATATAAAGAAGATCTTATGTCTGTATCACTAATAGTTTATGTTGTGTTTTTTTTGCAACGGGTTGATGTGTGATTGATCATTTAAACACGCCATGACTTTTAAGGGAGGAGATTTGTATTGACAAAGCCAAATGAAGGAATTGGCAGAGGCCACTGAAATTTATTGTTCATTGCCTCGTATAGTCAAATTTGTGATGTAGTTTCTTGTTGTCAGGCAGGGTAAGTGCATACCACCACATGGCTTATTGCATGACGGTAAGTCAAATGGAAAAGAAACTAAAGTTGCATCTACTTTGGGTTTCATGATGTATTAATTTAGCCATGGTATCAAGCTTTCTATCTAAAAATTACCTAAAACATATCATTCTTGGAAAGTTTGCTGACATTACCAACATTTTAGCTGGATGCAATTCAAAAATACTAAAGCCACAAATCAAATTGAGTAATTATGATGAGTATATATATTCACTTGATTGAATTTTCTCTTCTATCATACTTAAATATTGATTGATTGCAAAATAAGGAGCAGCCTTTCTTTTTAAATTAAATAGAAGTAAATTTCAAATCATACATTTTATAATATTATTAGAGAAAAATAACTATTAAACTATTCTATCACGGCTTGACTGAATAGTTAATAGTTGTGAGGTTATGCCTAAAAAAATCATTTTTTAATCAAATTTAAAACATGCGGACTGTTTTTAAGCTAATAACTAAATTTTTATTTACCTTTGATGGTCGCACAGCAACAAGGAGATTTACTTTTAAGGGGAATAGCCATTCACTAGTTTGGGGACTTTACTGCTCTAAATAACGGCTGAATTTATCCAAATCATTGAGTTGTGCTGTTAGACAAATTCATTATCACACTAGCTGGCTAATGTAACCCCACTATGCTTCATTCATTTGCATTTACCCCACACTCTTATATCGTTAGGCATGTGGTAGATACACAAATGCCTTGTCAATTGCTGCTTTCGGTATTTTCCTTTTTATCTTATTTCTGTAACTATCAGCCATTGCTGAATCCAAGTACGAACCGGGTGGACCGGAAAAGCAGTACATGTTTGTCTGGCTTGGTATTGAACTTGCTAGTTTCAATTATTTTTTTAACAGCTACCCTACTCTAATGGTAAGATGAGACTATTTTAAAGTTAGTCAAGCATCAACATTTAAATCTCATTCATAGAATCATAGTTAAAAAAAATACCCCCTTCCCAAAGCAATAGGCAAATATAAAAACTTTCGCTCATCACACGAGAATGAGAGAGGTCCAATGCACCACACCACGCACCAAATAAATCCCACCAATTACACATTTGTATTAAGTTGCAAACTATATTATGAAGACTACAAGGACTATCCTATGATAAGAAACTTTAATCACCAAAGCACTGGAGTGTCAAAAAATATTTCAGAGTATAATTCCCATGCACAAAATAAGAATATAGTTTCAGTTAAGTTGCTCTGACAATACTATTATCGTATGCTACCAAAATAAATATGAGCATGTTTCATTATTGAAACAAAATTTCAAGTTAAAACTGCCTAAAGATTACTTCGGTAGGAATTGAAATTACAAAAATGAAGGAGGAAAAAAAACTCACTCCACACATATCACTTCAAGCAACTTCTGACTTGCCTCACTCACCTCTACATTTTCCATCTTCAACCGGCGACGCATCACTTGGCTTGTCCTTCCAGCTTCTGCATAAGTTCTTATCAATGATTCAAACACATTTGCTCCAACATCATCTGTAGCCTTCTTCAAAATCTCAATAAACTCTTCTGCTCCATCAACATCATTCTGTTGCTCAAAGTGTGCCATAAAAGAAGCTACCACCTCAGGTGATGGGATCCATTTCTGACCATCCCCTCTACCCTTGGATATTGCATTAGCTAAGCAATCAACAGCCAACTTGATATCTCCCTTTTCAAAATAATAATCTGAAAATATTTCCCAGGTTTTAGCATTAGGCTTTGCCCCTCTCTTGCATGCCTTCTCCTTGAGCTCTTCTGCCTTTTCTAGCAAACCCTCTTTGGCATATGCTCTAATGAGAACATTTGCAATCCTAATATCATAAGTTGAGCAACCTGATTCCCATTCCCTGAAACATTTCTCTGCACCAGGTAAATCTTTCAGATTAACCAGCACTTGGATCATATTCAAATAGCTCACATTTGAAGTTTTAGGAAAAGCCAATCTCAATGAACGCCATATCCTATAGACCTCGCGCAAGTTTCCTGTCCGACCATATAAAGTAATTAGAAATTGGAAAGCAGAATGATCGTGACGTGCATTTTGTTTCTCCAATTCTTTTAGTGTCTTTTCTGCCTTCTCAAATAAGCGTGCATCAACATAAATCGAGGCCAAGTTGCTGTATGTCGTCCAATCCATAGCAACTCGACCATCCCTCTTCATCTCCTCAACCACTCTTTCAACACCAGAAATATCATTTACAGCTGCTAGAGCCCTCATCCAGACATTGTACGTAAAAGAATCTGGCATGATACTGCTGGACTTCATTTCTTGTATGATTCCTGGAACCCTTTCAGGCTGACCAATTTTTGTGTAAAGGGTCATCAGGCTGTTGTAAGACATGCAGGTTAAACCAAGATTGAGCTCTTTCATCTTCTCAATGAGACCTTCAGCTTCTTCAGTCATAAGTTCATTGCAATAACAATTGAGAAGGGCTCCATAAGTTAAATGGTTCTTAGATGTTTCAGGAAGATCTATAAAGTAACTTTCAGCGGCAGGAATGCCTCTAACTTTAGCAACTAGATTAAGATGAATAGCTTGATCGCTGACTGTCTTATTCATTCCCCTCTTAGACATGGCTTCTGAAAGCTGTAAATAGCAAAGCATTACTGATCTAGAACTTGGAAGGCATGCTTAGAAGCAACAAGCACACAAGTATGACAAGTGATATAGAAGGACAGAACAAAAAGAATGATAAAAATATCATTTATACACCCCGCAGGCAACGAAAACATTAAAGTGACAAGGAGTGCACACACTGACTGGCCCCTTTTGCTAATAAATTAATGAGCACATCACTCAGAACAAAAGAAACATTATTGGGATTCCAGGAAGTGAATCGAATGTTTTTCACACAATTAGACACCATATCAAAATTGCCACCTGATCAGCTCACTACTGATTATGTTTGAGAAGGGGCAAAACTTCCACAATTTGTTAACTACCAAAAAACTTGTATTAAAAGGGTTCTTCTACTATTTAACAGAAACTCAAATTCAGCAATGTTGCACTAATAGAATTAAAATATGCTCGAAAAAGCTCCAATAAAAAATCTAACAAAACATGCATCACAATTCACAACACTAGTTAATAATTCCTAATTAATGACAAAAGTAACACAAGCTTCATAAAATTATACAAACTTTCAACTGAACTAAATGCATTTTTGAGAAACTCAAATTGTAATGATCAAAGTGACTCAGCTTCCATTAAAAATGATGAAATAAATAGTTGACAACAATGCTCATATAGCTCCATAACCATTCAAAAATTCAATTTTGCGAATTTTCTGAACTATTGGCAACTCCATTGAATCAAAATGTGCTCCAAAATAACCCAAAAAAAAAAAAAAAAAAAAAAAGCGAAACAGCCAAAATAATGAATTAGTGGTTGTGAAAGGTTACCTTGAGAGCAGGGTAATAAAGGCCGCGATTGCGTAGCTTTTTGAGAGTATCGCCAACTTCCCATTTGTAAACACGCTTCGAGCTCTTTAGAAACTGATTCAATTGTTCTCTAACACTCACTTCAGAGCTACCTTCTTTGAATAGCTTCAAGTACAGTGCTTCTTCTATGTACTTCTTTGACCTCTTTGTCACATTCTTCGTCCGTCCAAATATCTGTGGCATCGCCATTTTCGATCTTGGTTTGAATCTTGCAGAAGAAAAAGGTTTTTTTTTTTTTTCTTTTGGATTTTGAAGAGTTTCAGTGAAACCCTAATTTCAATTTTTGGGAAAAAGAAATGTTGCAGGGTTTAGCTGAAGAAAGAGGAACTTGGTCCTGACTCCTGAGGTTTCCGCTGCAGCCCATTAAGCCCAATTATTTTTCTTGTGGGTTTGGGTTTAGCCCATTTTACTTTCAGCTGTCCATAATTTTAATTTTTTTTAATAATTAGGTAGTTGCAGGATCTAACTAATTTAGATTGAGTAAGATGAATTTCATAAGAAAATAAAATTTTTTCAACTCTTATTTTCTTCATCAAATAGTATTCAAAATTTAAAATTTTACTTTAAAAATTTAAATTTTATGCTCACAGATGTTAGATGTTAGTAAAAATTTCTAATTTAAAAATTTCACATCAACTTGATTGAGGATAATTATAAATACTTTCAAAAGATTAGGAATTCAAATCTTACTTTATATTTTACAATCCATTTATTATCATAGTATATTATAAACTCTTAGATTGATATAATTAATTATTACAAAAATTAATTTAAATATGACTGCCATCAGTGTGATAATCGTAATTTTTTTATTAATAGAATATTTTAAATGACAAGACAGTATTTTCTATTTAAGAGAAAGAAGAAGACTGTGATTTAGCATTGTTCTACTTGATGTCTTAGGGCCCTTATAATTTATTATGAATTAGAATTTGTGTCTAGGGAGTGTTTGATTTAGCTGATGTAGGTAATGGATATAGGTTTTAATTCAATCAGCTACATTTTAGGTGTTTTGTGAGATTTCCATACCAATAGTTGATAATTGTTTTTATCCAAAACAGCTATGGATTTGATCGGTTGGAGCTTTTATTTTATATTTAAATTAAATTAATTTTATAAAAATAATTAATAACAACTAACTTTTTAGATTAAATGCATGTAATTATTTTTTATAATTTATAATAAAATTAATATTATTTTAAATTATAATTGGCAATTAAATAATTATAATATTTATATCTTTAATATTCTTAAAAATTTATATTAATAAGATTTATATTTTGAAGCTAATTTTTAAATAATTTTTATTAATAATTTTAATAACAAATTAATTAAAAATAACAAATTATTATTTATTATTATGTATTTTTAAATAATTCACATAATTAAAAAATTATTATAAGAAATGTATTAAATTATATTTAAAAATGATTTATATTCTTAATAGTCATTTGACATATTAACAATAATAAATAACCAAATTTCACCAAATGGTTCATATTTATCAACTATCAGTCAACCACAACAGCTATGTTGATATAAACAGTTGAACCAAATAAGTTTTAGAGGGTGTTTGATAACACCACTTAATGCTAAAAATTAATATATTCAGCACTTAATTATTTTAAGTTGGTTTGATGACCCAAAATGGGTCCAACTTAAATTATTTAATTAAGTTAAAAAGTACTTAAAATAAGAAGTTAAAACTTTTGACTTAAAATATCTACCAAACACATTAAGTTATTAGGTTTTAAAATTTTTTTATTAGATTGATTATTTTGTTCTTATTATTTAAAAATTATTATTCACTTATCAATATCACAAGATTAAACAGGTAAAATTGATCACTTTTATGATTTTTAGCACTTTTAATTATCAAACAGATTTATTTAATTTAGTACTTAAATAATCCAGTATTTATTATATTTAGCATTTAGCACTTAATTTTCAGTTTTATCAAACACTACCTTGGTCAGCCAAATCAGTGGATAATCTTTCTATGGTCATTTTAACTAATCAATGTTAATCATAGGCCTGCTCCCTTTGGGTGCATGCTATTTTTTCCTTTTCAAACATTAACCATGAACTATATATGATTTTTACAACACAATTACCATTCTGATTTTGCCACTGCAACTTTGATCAACATATGGTTAATCTAACTAGAAAGTAAGAAATGATTTTTTATAATAGAAAGTTCAGACAATAATATTAATGCAATAGTCTTTTTTTATTTTAAATTAAATAATTTTTTTAAAAAAAAAACTCCAATGATAATCATTGACATTAAGCAGACCTGTTTACATCAAACTCTATCATCTTAGCAAAGCTATCAGGAAGGGCATATACGTTCCCTTTACATAAAAACAACTCATTGCTTTTAAATAAC
>CATIWO010063945.1:0-16576 GCA_949673435.1 Macaranga tanarius | reverse complement strand
AATTTTATTAATATATGAAAACAGGGCAATGGGATTGATGTTTAACCATTCAGCTTTCGTCAAAGTAAGCTACCATTGCACAAAATAAAGGATTATATAATTTTTAATATATTTTATATTTATATTAATTTCTTCAATTGTGTTGAGCAAATACTTGCATATATATTCTGTATTTAAAAACAAAAGAATTTATTTTCATTAACATTACAAAATTTATATGTCAATCAATTAGTTTAAAACAAATTTTGAAATAGTTCAATTCATGTTAAACATATTAATATATAAGCTCAATTTAAAATTTATTGATTGTGGAAAGTTCAATATTTAAATGATACTAATTTTTTTACACATTAGAAGGTTGTGACTTTAATTTTCAATCACCGTATAGATGAAATTCCTTTTCCAAAATTAAAAACTTAAAATTTATTGAATTTAAATAATGGGTTGTATTTGATATTAATGCAATAGTATTTTATAAGTAAGTGGACAAATTCTATCTTCAAAGAAATGCAAAAATACAAATTCAAACAATTTAATTTTTCATTATTAATTTGTGTTAATAAATTTGATATTGTTAAATCAAAATTCAAAAACATTTTAAAAAATTATTATTATATCACGAATGCAATTGCTATGTAATTATCATTCAAAGTAATATTATGGTTCGAGCAAAAAAAAAAAAACTAATAAATTGTAAATATTTGTTAAATATTAAACATCTACTCGTTAATTGCTTATATTAGCATTTTTGACATTTGCAAAGAAAAGCATAAAGAATCGTAAGAAGCGGACAATTGATGTAACTCGTGGCTTACCATTGCCTTAATATTTTTATATTTTTCCTCCACAGAAGACTCAAGCTTTTTTTAAAAAAAAATCATATGTTAGGTCAGCCAAATATTTGATATGGACAAACATTTTTTTTAAACAAGATATGGACAAACATTAATAGTGGGCAAAATGCAAACCATTGACTAAGTACAATTTATGTAAACAAAAATAAAAATCTCAAACTATGTGTAATATACATTGCTATATAGATTTTGTTTTTTTTGCAACATTCAACCCTTAGAAGCACTTGTATTCGATTACTATTCATGTTCATCTGTATTTATAGTGACGGAATTTAATTATTTTATTATTGATGCTCCACGTGAAAATATTTATAAAATATTTTATCATTCATGTACTAAGAGCAAACAAACCTTATATTTATTTTTTTTTTCAACAAATTCAAGTTAAATTTCTTAAGTAATAAAAAATTTAGAGTGATTTTTAGATAATAATAAGGGATAAGTACAATTTTGTATCATGTGGTTTCACATTTTGTCAAAACTAATCATGTGTTTTTTTTTTGACATTTAAGTACCATGTGTTTCTTATTTTTTTGCACTTTCATACCCTTCTAACTAATATCACCATTATTTTATAAAAAAATATTGATATAATATTAAATTTTAATGATAATTTTATTTTATATACGATTTATGATCATTTTAACTAATTTGTTATTTTTAAAAATATTATAGATTTATTTTAAAAATTATTTCTTTTTATTTATAAAAAAATTAAAAATACGTTTAAACTTGATTTGTTGTGAGTTTTATTGTAGTTAGTTGAATGATATATCACTTATTATATGATTTTAACATTAAAAATATGTATTATTTTAATATTAATATATATATTTTAATAATAATTACTAGAAGGGTATTAAAATATAAAATATTATAAAACACATGATACTTAAATATCAAAAATCAAAAATAAAAAAATTAATTTTAGTAAAACGTAAAAACACATGGTACAAAATTATTCTTATCCCTACTAATAATGTAATGTAAGTAAACGATTCTATGAAATGCCCACCTGTGTGTGTGTGTGTGTGTGGAGAGGTGTCCACAATGTTGTGATTTAGTTTTGTTAATCTTTCAAAGCTCATAAATGTGACCGCAAATTAAAAATTATATCCTCATCCCCAACTACTAAAAATCATTGAAAAATTGCACCAATAATTTTATTTGTTTTTTAAATTATTTTAATGATTAAATGATTTTTAATTAAAATTCAAACGAATAAATAATTTTTAAAATAATGTCCACCAAACTCTTACATATTAAAATATGTATATATTCAATAGTAAATTAATTTAAATATTACCATTATATATTATAAACTTTATTTTTATTTTTACTCATCTTGTTATATTGAAAATTATAATTTTTTTTTTTATCATTTTCGAACATCTTCAAATTTAAATAAAAATTTATTAAAATAAATGGATATATATTTACAACACAAAAAAATTATATATAATTAAAGATTAACATAAGAAAATGGTAGCTACCTTTTATTTGGTGCAGTGACTGTGGCACATTAATTTAGTAAGAGACTCAAAGATCAATTAAGAGACTCAAATGATGGAAGATCAATCCTTTGCCCTTTTTCTCCCTATACTAATGTGGCTAATATATTAATTATTTATTAATTCTCAAAAAAAAAAAAATTATTTATAGTGGGATTAAAAAACATAAGAAAATGGTATAGGAAAAATAAAAAGGTGGGTTGATACTTGATAATTTCTAATAGCAAAACACAGGCACAAAGGTATTTTAGAGGAAACCTATAAAACGACAAATATGATGGCATTCTAGTGATTAACGGAAATCGAGGGGCAATTTCTTGAAAATAAATGAATAAAAAAAAAAAGTGGCAAGTAAATGTCAAATGCGTGGGAAAGGATGGAGATATTTGTATAGAAAATTAATAAAAAATGATATTTAGTATGAATTATTTTGTGAATTAAAAAATTAACAATTGAAAATTTTATATTTATATTTGTTATATTTTACAATATAAATAGTTTATAATAAATATTTTTATATAGTTGTACATATATCATGCCACTGAAACTATTAGTTTATATATTCATATATGTAAATATTTTATTTTAATCATTTACACAAAATAAATTAAAATATTTTAAAAAATAAATATTGATTAAACATTAAATATCTAAAATAAAAATTAAATTAACATAAAGAAAATTTTATACCAAACACATTATATACATTTGAGAAATTATATTTTGTAGTATAAAATTTTATTTCAAATTTCAATTAATTTTATATAAATTTAAAAACATAACTAATAAATATTTTAATTAGATTGTTTATCTTACATAATTTTATTAAATTAAACATTCAAATAAAAACATATTTACTAGGCAATACTTTTTTTTTAAAAAAAAATATTTTATAATTTAATACAATAAAATTAAAAAATAATAAACATAAAATGCTATAAAATGTTGGAGTTAAAAAATATCCCACTAGATAGGAATTATGTATATTATTTGCAAATAAAAAATATTTTATAGTTTTTTATTTTATATTTATATAAGTTGTGTTTTATTTATTTAAATTTCATTCAGGTGATTTAGAAGATAGGTAGAGAGGCATAAGAGAAGGTCGCTCTTCCATGGTGGTGTGTCGCGTACACTTACTCTTCTTCCTAACCTCTCAATAAACAAAACACAAAAGATTCAAATCTCTCTTCACACGATTTCGTCAACGCAGCCACAATCCTCGTCCGGCCGGCCATCGGAGCAGCGATTCCGGCGGTTATAGAGAGAGAGCGGAGAAAAAAGATAAGGACGTGTTTGCGTGTTCTCAATTCTTTATTTCCGTCCGTGTGATGGTGTAAAAAAGAAAAAGAGAGGAGAAAGAGAAAAGGAGGTGTTTGGCTTGAAGAGAAAGCAAAGTGTGAAAATGAACGGACGGAGTAATGGAACCATAGCGATAGGGAACGGAGTAGGAGGCGTAGAGAGCGAATACATAAGGAGACACCATAGGCATGATCCTGCTGATCATCAGTGTACTTCTGTTCTTGTTAAGCACATCAAAGCTCCTGTTCATCTTGTAAATCTCTATTTCTTGATTTTTTTTTTGTTTTATTGATTAATGATATGATTAGTGATTAATCTTGTGTGAATTTGTTGTTATTTTTCTAATCTTTTGACTTTAATCTCGAATTCAGTGTTTGATCTTGATCTGTGATTTTTGACCTTTTTGTCCTTTGTTGTTCAGTTTAGATCATGTTTTTTGTTGTTAGATTGATCAATTCGTTTTGGTTTATTTGACAATTGCCTTTTTTCTTTGGTTGCATGCAGAGAAAAACGAGGAAAACACAAGATTGAAATGATTTTCGTAACTTAGTTACAATTTGGCATTGGCTGATTAGTTTTTATTATTGCTCTTTGCTTTTTTTAGTGAAATAATTTTCAATTTGATACTGAATTAGAGAGGGAGAAGAAATGTAGAAGTTTGTATATGGATTGAGATAATAATTTCATAGGTAGTTGATTTTATTGCATGCATTTTAGATTTCTTGAGGTTCTTGTGATGGAAAGTTGTGAAATGCTATCATCAATTTCTAAAAAAGTTTCTTGTAGATTCTTTTGGTTAACCATAACTTACAAGAAACCAGGTGGTCCAGTTTGAGTGTGCCTGTTACAACTATAATTCACTTGATATGTGCATTTTTTTTTTTTTTGTTTACTTTCATCAATTATTTTGCCAACTGGTTGGTTAATATTGGAGAATCTTGGTTGAAAAAAGCATGCATGTAAAAGAATATCCCACTATCTGAATAAATGGTTGATGTGGAAGTTATTTTATCTTTCAAGAATCATCTTGGATTCCAGTTTATTAGGTTACTGACAATTACAGTTCAAGGGTTTCTGATTTTGATGTATTCTTTGTTGTCAATAGGTTTGGTCTTTGGTGAGGAGATTTGATCAACCACAGAAGTATAAGCCTTTTGTTAGTAGGTGTGTAGCAGAGGGTAACCTTCAGATTGGGAGTGTTAGAGAAATTGATGTTAAGTCTGGACTTCCTGCCACTACAAGTACTGAAAGATTGGAGTTTCTTGATGACAATGAGCACATCCTCAGCATGAGAATTGTTGGTGGAGATCACAGACTCAAGGTGTGTAGTTCCTTTGTGTCCTTTATTTCTTTGTTTGAGATCATCTATATATATATATATATATTCCTTGTATAAATCCCAATCCTGTGGAGAGTTCACCTTCCTGAAATGTCTGCTACTCTCTGATTCATCGACTAATGTATTTGTGTTGTACATGCAACGAGTTTCTAGTGAAGTGGATGTGTTTATTGTATTTTGTTTACAGTTTGCCTTAGTTGTAACCAGATTTTGGAGATTTGCATGTTTTGCAGCTATAATCATTTTGTTTTGACTTGGGTGGAGTTCAAAAACATATGTGTTTCAACACTCTATCTTTCATTAGCAGTTTGGTTGCAATTAATTAATATTATTGAAAGCTTTATGGTTTGACACTGCAACTTGTGAGTTATAAGTTCTGTAAACGCCTGTATCATCTACCTCAAAATACCAACCTCATTTTACTGTTTCCTTCTTTTGGCCCAGAACTATTCTTCAATCATTTCCCTCCATCCAGAGATCATTGATGGAAGACCAGGGACTCTGGTGATTGAGTCATTTGTTGTGGATGTGCCCGATGGGAATACCAAGGATGAGACGTGCTATTTTGTTGAAGCTCTGATCAAGTGCAACCTCAAATCACTAGCTGATGTCTCAGAGCGGCTTGCGGTGCAGGACCGAACTGAGCCCATTGATTGCATATGAGAAAAGTCAGGAGTGGCCTGTGGAGATGCGTTGCAGGCTATGGCCATGAAGGATGAAGCTTCCAGGGTTTTTCTATGTTAGGCACTGGATACAGACAGGCTGTAGTGTGTTCTTCCATCTTCCAGGCCTTTTTTACACTTGCACTCTTTGCTTTTGATTGTGATGTTCTCTTCGTAAAAGCTATTTGCTGGAACTCCCAATCTTTAGTAAGCTCAAGAACCACACCCTTATAAAGGTATATCTTGCTCGTGAATGAAAAGAGAGGGAAAAAAAAAGACAAAAGAAAACACTAGGTTCTTTCGTTTCTTTTTTTGTTTGTGATATCCAGCGTTTTGTCTGTGGTGGTAACTTTATGTTGTATATATGTGTGTGCTGGAAGGAGTTGTTTTGCACTTTATGTTTTTGTTTTTCCTTATAGTTTTAGGTGCAGATTGGATATGAACTGAAAATCTAGGATTTTAGATGACCATTTGTTTCAAAGAGCCAAAGCTATTATACAGAGGTCTGTATATTGTCATACTAAATTGCCCATCTGCTGGGTATATTTGTTTTAGGTACCGTAATTAGTGGCGTTGCAGCTTTTATTATAGGAAATATTTGCATTTGCTAGAGCGGGTTTATGCAGGTGAATCCCATCAAATTCCAATTTTGATGTTGACGAAAATTGCATGCTTGTACCCACTAGGTACACTCTCTTGGGGTAGAATAGGCCGCTATATCGACTTCAAAGCACTTCATGCCATAATAAGTTGAATGAAGTGCCACAATCAACTACAAAGGTAAGCCACCAAACTACTGCTTTTGAGTGCGGGTAACAATTTAAAAGAGTGCGGGCACAATTTAAAAGTCCCCGAAATCAGCTGTTCAACAAAAATAAGCTGTCCTCAGAACTAGCATAAAAGGTCTCTATAGCATCAGAATCATCTCCAAAACTTCACCCTTAATGGGGTAAACATTCAAATAACACTAATAATTTCAAAATGGTACATGATTCTGTCAAATTTTTTGGTTGTTAGAATGCTACAATACAACGGATTGCTTTGGAGACGCTTTTGGTGTATTAACAGAATTCCCTGGTACACTCTGTATGGACACATTAAAGGGGGGAAATTCGAAGAATTATATAAATAATCACCTGTACTGCTTTAAATACACTGTACAGAGCTTCCCCCATCATTGACTTGATTACAAGATTAAGCCAACACAAGCTCCCCTTCTTCTTGTTGTTCTTCTTGTTGCTCAGCCAGCCGCCCTTCTCGGTAAGGGAGAAGAATTCGCTTGATGTCTTCTGCGCCAAGTGTTTCATACTCTAAAAGAGCATTTGCTAATGCGCGTAACGCCTTCTCATGCTGAAATCCAAATTAGAGCAAAGTAAGTAACTCCAAGGATTTGCATTGACATGATATTATTGTTCCTATGGTTCGTACTAGAGGCGCAACAAATAGGTCTCCCATCTGCCCCAATCTGGTGGAACCTAATTATCCTCACGGGTTTATTCTATCGTTTTGCAATGCCAATTCCATGGAATTAGAAGAAATGCTTCTCATCCTTCTACTCACAGTAAGCCCGCTAAATAAAATGGCCAAAGCACATCCCATAAATGAAACATAACACATGACAAATAATAGCAGATTGCACCCCTTCAAAATCAAAGATCTATGATAGCAGATGCACCCCCTCAAAATCAAAGATCTAGAAAAGCTTAAGAGAATACCTTCTTTAACAGGGCCCTTACACGATCATATGCCTCTCTTAGAAGTTTCACCACCTAAACATTTAATCAGACAAATTTAAGATTTTGAAATAAATCATCATAATTATAAACACAGCTAATGGATTTAAGAAGTATACTTCAGCATCTATGCGTGACTGCATTTCTGAACTTGGCCGCTCTTTGATATGTACGGGTCCTATTGCATCACTCATCCCACAACTTGATACCTTAAAAAGATGATCGCATCAAGCAGTTAGATGTTTGTCTGATATTTGTTTATGTACTTGGTAGATAGAATGAATGAGAATTTTAAAATATAACCAGATAGTTTATACGTAGACCAAATGATAACAACTTCAGATGGAGACATGGAGCATTCCACTTATTATGGTTTTGAAACTTTAATACACAAGAAGAGTAAAAAACTTAAAAAAGGTAAAAATTGTGTGATATGAATAATCCTAACTTGTATGAAACATTGGCATAATTCCCACTTGCAAGGCTAAGCATTTACCATATAATGGGCAAGTTCAGTAGCCGTATGAAGATCACTACTTGCTCCAGTAGTGATGTGGTCCTGACCAAATATGAGCTCTTCTGCAACTCTTCCCCCCATACAAACATCAAGACGAGCTAATAACTGCTTTTTGCTAATTGATGTCTCATCATTTGAAGGAAGCTGGGTGACCATTCCTAAAGCAGATCCACGTGGCATTATTGTTGCCTTGTGAATTGGATGTGCACCATCAGTATTGAAGGCTACAATGGCATGGCCACTCTCATGATAAGCAGTTAACTGAAAAGATGTATAATAATGTAAGCAATTAATAATAATGAGTATGAACTGATAACAGAATGAATCAGCTTAAGCCGAAAAAATTTTTTTAAAGATACAACCTGAAGTGTCCACTAAAGAAGTCATTCAAACTCAAGAGTGACACATGATTAACAGATAAGTACCTTCTTTGATTCTTCTGATATGAACATAGTTTTCCGTTCTGTACCCATAATTATCCTGTCTTTCGCAAACTCTAACTGTGCAGCAGTTAACTTCTCTGCACCTTCAACGGCAGCTTTAATGGCAGCAATGTTAACCAGATTTGCAAGATCTGCTTCCAAGAATAACTAAAAGGTTTGGTAAACTAATAAATAAGTAAATGCAAGGGAGAACAGAAAATCGAGCTCTATGAATTTAACTGTTACATCAGCTGAAGGACTCACCTGCTCCATTGAAGCCTGGTGTGCCACGGGCAATTGCTTTGACATCTACATCATCTGCTAAAGGTTTATCTTGTAGATACAGCTCCAAAATCTCTTGACGACCGCGTACATCTGGATTTGGAACAACAATCTAAAGAAAGGTTTGTTACTTGTTAGCAATCAGTAGTCACATCTCCATAAAAAAAAAAAAATTAATTTTTTCTAGGCATATTAAGAGCAGGCGCTCTGGATACATCAAATTACCAATGGAGAGTAACTATAGTAAATGAGACCTCATCCAGCTGTTAAATGAGACTGCATTTAGGCGCCATATAGGGTAGTTTTGATTTTTTTATTTTTTTAATTAAGGCGCCTCAAGAGGTGCTGATCCCAGAACTCAGTATTGGATCAGCACTTATAAAAAAACGTTGAATGCTGAGGTTTGAGACCCCAAACTCCAATCCCAAATGGCACCTAAATACCTGCCCACATTGCACAAAAGGGCAGAAAGTAGATTTGACTAGCAAATGGCCAAACCAACAGTTTGACTATGACAAAAAGAAGATTTTTGCATCAAGAAGCTATTATACAACAATTCCTGAACTTCAAGACTCAGAAGTATTAGACAGCAAAATAACTTACATGCCTGTCGAATCTGCCAGGCCTGGTCAAAGCTGGATCAAGAATATCTGGCAAGTTTGTTGCTGCCATCAATATGATTCCCTGCAGGCAGATATACACAAAATTCAGAGATAAGCCAATTAACTAATTTATGCTGCAAAATTCAGATATACCAAGTTTGTTAAGTACCTCGTTCTGTTCAAAACCATCCATCTCTACTAGCAGTTGATGCAAAGTTTTCTTGGTATGGCCTTCCCATTGTTTTCGTGTAGAACCAACAGCATCAATCTCATCGATAAAAATGATGCATGGGGCCTAAAGTTAAACACAAAAGTTAACCAAAGGTGAGCACAATTAAAGATACCACATAATTTATATAGTAAAGTGAAGCCCAGATAAAATGTTAAAAAGAATGCATTGGAGATGAAGCACCTTTTTTTTAGCAGCTTGAAATAAGGATCTCACACGGCGAGCACCAACTCCAACAAACCTGCCACACAAGAAAGAATATGAGACTATAATATCTTCAGTCATACTTCTCAAATATTTATCAAGAGAGAAATAGCTGCAAGGAGAACTTAAGGGGGGAAAAAGAAAAGATAAAACCCACATTTCCTCAAATTCAGATCCTGCTCTATAGAAAAAAGGTACTCCAGCTTCTCCGGCAATAGCCTTAAGGTTCAACATAAAATCAAGTCAGAAAAAAGTCATTACCAGAATAAAAAGTCATTATCAGAATAAGCACGTGAAGATAAACAAATCTGATGACCTGTGGACTCAACCATCCACATAGAAAAATAATTATGAGATTGTTGTGCTTAAACAATACGCCAGTATCCATAGAAGTAGTTGAAAGGATAGCATAAACCCTTGTTTGTTCTGGTCAGAAATATTAATTTAAAAAACCAACTCTTGTAATTCTTGGAGCTCCTACAATAAGTTAATTTCTCAACATTCAAAGAACACTAATTGAAAACAGTTCACAAAAAATAAACAAGGAACTTTACCTTGGCAAGCAATGTCTTTCCTGTACCAGGTGCGCCTGTCAACAGAATTCCCTGTGAAGAACGATCTAGCTTGCATTATTTTAGAACCACTTAGGAAAAAAAAAAAGGAAATCAAAACAACAAAGAAAACAACATTTGCTGATGGTATGAGAACATGATTGCGAATCCACACATGCAATGAATACTTTGAATAGCATGATATAAATGAAGTCATAAATAAGAATAAATTCTCCCAAGGCAAGTAATTTTGAAAAAACAAATTGCACAAACCTTTGGCAACTTTCCCCCAAGGCGAGTAAATTTTGTTGGGTTTTTGAGGTACTCCACTACTTCCTCAAGCTCCTGTTTTGCATCATCACAGCCTTTGACATCCTTAAATGTTTTAACATTCTGCAACAAGACCAGTAAATATCAACTGTTACATAGCAAAACCAAGAATTATATTTGAGTGTGGCATATAACCTGTCTCCAACCACAGATGAACATGTATTGGATTATAATCAAATGATAAGAACACAAAATTCTCAAGGTCGACATGAATATAAAACCATAACCAGAGAATTTGTCCTTGTTGATCAAAGATGCCATATCTCTAAAATTAAAATTTTTGCATCTCCAATATACATCATTAGAAACATTCAACCTCCAGCTTATCCACCTTAACAAGAAATACTAATAGTACAGTTTCATGAAATTGAGGAAACATTACAAAACAAAGCATGTATACTGAGCAAAAACGTTTGGTATTTACTTTCTCAGGCATAACTTCTTTATTTAACTCCTTGGGTGCGTATGAAGAACTAGAACCAACTCCTGAAGTGCCTATTCCCCCTAGGCCACCAATATACTTTTGAAGAGCAGCTGCACCCATTACCCTGAAAACAATTTTGTATTCAGTAAGAGAGGACACTGAATGACAAAGAAAAGGAAAAAGAAAAGGTAACACAGAGACTCATACCAAACCAATCCAACAGCAACAGTAAACAGAACAGTTGAAATAAGCTCTTGAGCAAATCTTGATTTGTTTGACGCTTTAGGGTCAACCTATACATATAAAAGAAGAATAACAAAGAAAAACATCATTAAGAAACAGCTATTATTCAATAATCAAAAAAATATTCTTTGTTGAGTATTACCATCACAACATGTAAAGGTTGCTTCTCAGATATGCCAGGGTTCATAAAAGGCTCATCCACATTTCCTGATGCACGTTGCTTCAATTCTTGTAACTACAAAGTGTAGATATACAATAAAACTATTAAAGACAATTAATCAAAGAGCACAAATCCAATACATCTGAAAACACAGTTTATGAACTCAACTAAATTACCAGAGCAGGAAGAGTGGAAGGCTTCCCGGACTGTTCATCTGGAAGATAATCACCGATAGCATTAGTGACAACAAGCGCTCTAAGATACTCTGCAACCCCTTTACTGTCAACAGCGTGATCTCTTTGTTCAAATCTCTTAATCACAGACTCAGGACTATAAAAAAAACAAAATAAATCAAAATCATTACAATGCAAAGCCATTAAAAAAAAAAAAAAAAAAAAAGAAAGAAAAAGAAATGGCTGACCTGTGCTTATTGAGTTCAGCTAAGAGAGCGGCCTGTTTATTAGCGTCTTTAGGATTAGCATCAGCTTCAGCAATAAGGCGGTCTAATCGCTTCTCTTGTTGCCAAAAAGGCCACCAACTCAACCAGTCAGATGCTAAAAGCTGCTCTAATCCTCTCTTAGCTGTAGCTAACAGTCCCATCACAAACACTAGAAAAGGAAATTTACTAGTGAGGCCTTGTTTTTCCACAAAATTAACATTCTCACCCTCGCTCACCGCAACAACTCCACGTTCACCGTCAATAACAACAGCGTCGGTCGCAGAAGCATCGCTGGCAGTGTCGGATTCGTTGACTTGAGCAGAATCGGAATTATTTGAAAGAAAACCAGACGGAGAATTTGAAGTGAATTCGGGATTTAAATTAGCATTATCCGGATGCAATGTGCAAGAGATAAAGAGAGGGAGGAGACGGAATCTAGAATTGAGAGAAGTGAATAAGGAGATATCCGGAAAAGAAAGCGAGGAGTGGTGGTGACGGCGGAGGCGGTGTTTAGAAGGAGAATAGGAAGCAACAGACGGTGAAGGATTGCAGAGAAGAGAAGCTTGTAGAGTAATAATTGTCATTGTTGTTATTAGTAAATATTATTATTTGTGTGTGTTGTTAGGGTTTTAAGCTTTGCTCTCCCTAATCCAAAACTCTCTTCTTCTTCTTCGTCTTCGTTGAGAGCTTGCTTTTATTGGTTAAGAGAAGAGTTTTTGAGAGCCACAAAATGGGAGTGCGAGAGAGACACTAACTACCAACCAAAGGTGCAAAAGATTCAATTCAAGCACTCACTAATCTTATCCCATCTCATCCTCTCGATTGAAATTGCCGCCGGCTTTGTAGTCCTAGCTTATTATTATTTTATTTTTTTTACCTTACCCGCAATTGTAATTTGTAAGTGACTATACTATTACTTTTTTAACTCCTTGAATTTAGTTTCAACCTTGTTTTTAGTTTAAAAAAAAAAGCCAAATGCTGCTGGAGGCATACATCGTAAAATTGCAACCGACAAGTCCCAAAATAGGAAAATGTTGCCTGTTGGGTCCGTCTCATTCATGGCATCTAACTGAGAATTTCATGCATGCTTGCTGGGAGATAAAGATGTCAAGTGGTATTTGCAATGCAACCAGGTTTCATCAGGTACAAGTAGAAGAAAAATAAAATATAATAAAATGCAAGTGACTTAAAAATTTCACAACATATCATCAAATACAACGAAGGTTCATGATAATAGCGGTGGCGGAACTGCCAAGGGCAATTAAATCCCCTGTTTACATGACCTCACCTCCAAAATTGCTGAAAGACAATAAAATATATAAACTATTTCAGCTTTCAAATTTGAAATCTTCTCACGTAGACTGGTTCGCGCAGAGGCATCGCAAAAGGCATAGTCCATCTCTGCAGATCCTTGCGCATGAAACTGAAAAATACAAACTACTAATTGATGGCACATTATTGCATTTGCCCAGGTCTGTAAGGTGGCATTGGAGCACCCTGTTGCAGGCCAACATGGCCTGGCATCTGCATCATCCCAGGGCCTGTTTGGGGTGGCATTGTTCCAGGTGGTAGGTACGGATGATTATTCATCTGTGCAAGCATTGAATGGGGTACAGCTGGAACAGCAGCAGTCCATCCAGCCGAAGGCTGAGGCATGACCGGATGCTCTGTCTGTGGAGCAAACTGACCTCCAGTGTATGGATGAGCCGGAGGGCCAACTGCAGGAACTGGCTGTTGCCCCAGAATAGAGGGCTGGGGGTTCAACATCACAGGGTTAGGAATTGTATAGTCTCTACTCCGGTCATTGTTAACCTGTAATTGATATTTCGGTAACCATTCTTACAATTTTCAAGAGACTGACCAATCATAGTGAAATTTGCTCTCAGTTCCTAAGATATGGCTCGCTGTTGTAATAAACACAAAATCAACATATCATTTAAGATCACGTACTATTTACCTTTATACTGAGATCATTATGACGTGAATATGAGATGTGAAGTTTGCAAAACCCCCCATCATAGATGCAATGACCTTCCAATGCTTCCTTTGCCACAACAGCTGTCTGTACATCTGCAACCCAAGAAATTATCACCACCCAATTTACAGCAATAGATATAATGAATCTAAAATCAGTCATTCTTGTCGCAGTCAATTAAATAATAAGGAACCCTATAATAGTCATATTGAGTTCCAACCATGCCTAAAATGCAAATGAAGAGAACTCAAAGACTATATTTTGGCTCCCTTTTAGTGACTTGTAGCAGTTTAGCAGAGCGAGGGGAAAGTAGCATTTCAACTTTCCATCCTTTAACTTTTGGCAAGTTAGAGCCTAATATGAGCATTGAGAAAAATATGAAGACCTCCCTCATGCCTCAGGTATTCTAATTTGTGGCTATCCGTGGCCACCTTGCCAACTATATTTTTAACAACATGAATCATCTCTCTTGAAATAGAATATACCAGGGTATTGAATCAGAGCCTGAAGTCCACCATTCTTATCAAACATTGCAATCTTCTGGACAGGACCAAAAGCAGAAAAAACCTTCAACAAAATAATGTGGAACCAAAAATTATCAGTTGCTTGAAATTGATGTGGTCAACCACAAATCTCAAAGTATATTAGATGATTGTAAATACCATGTGCAAGACATCCAAGGTGACAGCATACTGCATGTTCTCAATTGATGCAAGAAGAACATTACTCTCAGGTTCTAGTTTTTTCCCATCAAGACCCACGGTGAACTGCAATCATAAATAAGTAGCACTTAAATCAAATTGTTGTCATGAAACCAACAAAATGATGCTTAATAGCATTTGCTAATGTAAGTAAGGGGGGCAACCAAATTCATATTTGTATTTAGAGAAAAGCATAAAAAGCAAGCATCTTACATAAAGATTTCAAATTCCATGCCATCAAATTTAAGGGAATTGAGAGTAAAACAAACAACACTTGGCAAACTTAATGACCAGCAAATGCATAAAATTCCCATAAGTAAAAACAGCAATTTACAGTGCCTTACCAATCCACCTCCATCTATGGCTGATGGTGCAACAGGAAGGTTCGGATTAGTGTAGTCCCTGAATCAACAAAAAGTGCATTTGTGAGAAATTAGGAAATAACTGATAACTGAGAGATCAAGGAAATCCAGCAAATGACAAGGGTACATATATCACAAATGGTAATCCAATATAGGGGAAAATAGAACTACAAACAAAGGAAGGCCTAAAAAGAAGGTAGAAGGCTTATGCAGTATATGGGAGGCATTAAGGGCCTGAAACTGCTAAAAGAGACAAATCTCAGTAATACCTGCTCCGGTGGCTCTGAAATTTTACACTTAAATCTGTATGAGCAGAATATGTGATCCTAAGGGTGCATGGTCCAATATGTTCAGGAAGCAGATACCTGATAAACCAGATAATAGAGGTCAAAGAACAAACATGTGAATTTTAAACTAATGCAAATATAAAATGACCCAAAGGCTTTTCTTAAAGACCAAAAATATTTTTTTTTTTTTTAAAAAAAGGAAAGCAACACCTCTAGAAATTTATTGGAACATAGATGCCATTATTCTAAATGACTTAACGGGTGTTAATTATAAATCCATGTGCACCCATATCTAAAGATCTATGTTCATAGCAGTAGGATTAAATACCATGTCAAACAATTAATACAATTGTCACCTAGGAATGTTTCTTCCATCCAGGGCAGTTTTTGCAGAACAAGCAGTTTCTGCATCAGAAAATTGCACCAATGCCTGAAGAAAGCATGCCTCAAATGAGATTCCATATGAAGAACAAAAGACACCAGAGAGAAGATTTAAAGGAAAAATTTTAAAAATATATACCTGGAACCCAGCTGTCTTCTCAAATGTAGTTATCTTATGTACAAACCCAAAAGCGGAAAAGACCTGCATCAACAAAACTTGTTACAAAGATGAAATAGCAAAGACATTATAACAAGCTAAGAAGCAAACAAACTTCAGAAATTTATCACAATTTCTTCAGAATCTGTTATTCTGAAACAGTCAGAAGTTATTCATAGATAGGTTCAGAAGAAAAACATAAAACTTTAAATAAAACTCTAACATATAGATACATGATCAGCCAACATTCTCCGGACAACTTTTGCACTTCCAAAATGAGACTAAAGGCAAACTACTTGCAGCAGCTAAATTAAGGTTCATTAAAATCTTACATCAATCTGAAAAATTACTAAATGTTACCAGATGGTGGAGAAGGTCCATGGTCACTCTCACCCTGCATTGAGGTTTTGCAGAATGAGTTGTCCATCAAAAAAATAGCTAAGTAATAACCTGATCAGGCTAAAGAGACATCTATATTATCTGCCAAAAATTACCTTCATCCTATGGTGAAGGAATTATATGACCACAACTAAGCTTCCCCAATCAAGGAAATGAAAATCACAGATTTATCTTTCATTCAACATTGAATAATTTTTTGAAACAGTCTTTATTTCTTATGGCATAGATTAGTTCATCATAAAAGATTAGCTCATCATATACTATAAAACAGTAGAACATGAATCCAAAATATAACAACTGCACAGCAATTACCCTACACCATGCAGATCATTTAGAATTAAAGGCTGAGGGTGTGCACAATGAAAAATATCCTAAATTTCAGAGGCAGGAAAAGGAAGTTGAGGAGGAAGAGTAGGGAAGAAAGAGGCAGTGTTAAGGAAAGGAGAAAGGGGACAAACACACATGTGCTCTTTCTCCCAATGCATTAAGCTGCCATCGAAGATATTCCTT
>CATIWO010063913.1:0-12986 GCA_949673435.1 Macaranga tanarius | reverse complement strand
ATGGATCTAAAGGAAGCCTAGGGGCCATATCAACAAAAACTAATAAAAATAAATAAAGGAAAAGATCAGAAGAAGGAGAGAGGGCAGAAATAACCTTTGAAGCTTTCAAAGAGCTAGGCACGCAGATCGCTTGGAGTTTTCTAGACAGAAGACAGAGCTTTCTAGAGAGAGGGCAGAGCTTTAGAGAGAGAAATGGTGAAAAGCTAAAATGACCAAGAAAATGACTTTGGAAGGGTTTATAAAGAGGAAAGATTTTTAACTATCCGCTACATACCCTCGACGGTTGATTTATCTATATTTCAGAAAGGAAAGGGTAATCAAGGAACGGAGAAAATGATTCGATGTCTCAAAAAATGAAAAGATTTGAGCAGATCTATTGACACGTGGTAGGTACCTCTCTCGTTTCAAATAAAATGAACCTCTAACGAGGTCAAAACTTACGAACCTCTCTCGGTTCACTTATAAACGAACCTCTCACGAGGTCAAAATATACGAACCTCTCTCGGTTCACTTATAAACGAACCTCTCACGAGGTCAAAACATACGAACTTCTCTCGGTTCAATTATAAACGAACCTCTCACGAGGTCAAAACATACGAACCTCTATCGGTTCAATTATAAACGAACCTCTCATGAGGTCAAAACACACGAACCTCTCTCGGTTCAATTATAAACGAACCTCTCATGAGGTCAAAATATACGAACCTCTCTCGGTTCAATGATAAACGAACCTTTCATAAGGTCAAAACATACGAACCTTTCTCAGTTCAATTATAAACGAACCTCTCACGAGGTCAAAACATACGAACCTCTCTCGGTTCAATGATAAACGGACCTCTCATGAGGTCAAAACATACGAACCTCTCTCGGTTCAATTATAAACAAACCTCTCACAAGGTCAAAATATACGAACCTCTCTCGGTTCAATTATAAACGAACCTCTCACGAGGTCAAAACATATGAACCTCTATCGGTTCAATTATAAACGAACCTCTCACGAGGTCAAAACATACGAACCTCTCTCGGTTCAATTATAAACGAACTTCTCACGAGGCCAAAACATATGAACTTCTCTCAGTTCAAAACAAATGAGCTTCTCAAGGTTCAACACAAACGAATCTCTTATGAGTTCAAAATATACGAACTTATCAAGGACAGAACATATAAATCCCTTTAGGTTCACAACATGCGAGCCTCCTTAAAGGTTTGACACTCTGATGCTAAATAAATATCCTTCTCGAGGAAGGGCCTCCACATGCAAATTTACAGAAACATGAAATTATGAAAACTAGCAGAACGCTTTTTCGAACATGAATATTCGATACCATTGGGGGGACATCTGATAAATATGAGTATTATCATGTTCCTACACATACGAATCCAAGTCTTGAAAGGACTCTGATCAACAAGGCTAAAGAGACCTAATTGGTAAGGAATTAGGACTCTCATGATACTAATCCAAATAGGACTAGGTATGTCCTTCTTATGCCTATATATAGGCTCATATCTTTCATTATTTGATTATCTTGAATAGACTTTCTCTAACTTAAGCATCGGAGAACCTACGGATTAGAGATCCGAGGCTCATCCAAGGTTTTCTCTTGTATTTGTAGGTTTGGAAGAGGTCGACATTCATCAGGAATATTGGACAAGATTACTATGCAATTGTCACTGCACTAAATGTTCGACATGAACCAGTCTCTTTTCATGAATTACATGGGCAACTCTTAGCTCACGAAATTCTTCTCAAATCCACCCAAGAAGCACCTCTTGCAAATATTGCATAAGCCCTCCCATCCACCAAACTCAACAGCTCAAGATTCCTTGCCTAAACATTTCAACTCTAATCATTCAAACCGTAACAAGAGGTATGAAATAAGGGTCCTTGTCAGATTTGCAACTACAAGAATCACACTCCAGATCGTTGTAAAAAGAGGTATGAACCACGTCAATCTTATAATGGGAAAGCCAATATGGCATGGAGTTCTCACATACAAATTTCAGCATCATCCTTTCATTCTAATATGATGCTGCAACAAAATTTTCAAGGAGGACAACCATGGTATCTGGACATTGGCACGACACATCATTTAACACGTGATTTTACAAATCTTAGTATAGCCAATGAATATGAGGGCAGTGATCAGATTCGAGTTGGTAATGACCAAGGTTTGCACATATCGTATTCTGGCTATGCAATCTATTCCACTCCTAATAAAATTTTTCTTTTCAAAGATATTTTATTAGTACCTAAAATAACCAAATCTTTACTTTATGTTCAAAAATTTACTACTAATAATTCTTGTTACTTTGAATTTTGGCCTTCTTATTTTTTTTTTTTATCAGGGATCACAGAGTAAGCAAATTCTCTCGCAAGGGCCAAATGATCAAGGACTATATGTTTTTTGCCTATCTTAAAGCAAGCTTTTGTTGGTGAAAAAGTTCCCTTTGCTTAATGGAATGCTCGTCTTAGTCGTGCTCATGATCGCATTATTTCTCAAGTCATTAGAAATAACAATTTATCTTGTCTGTCTTCTAATTCATCTCAACCTTGTCTTTTATGTACTTTAGAAAAGTTGTATAGATTATCTTTAAATTTTGTTAAACATACAAGGAAGGTGCCCTTTGAGCGTATTCACTTAGATGTTTGGGGTCCTACACCTGAATTATCTCCATTAAGTCATCGCTATTTTATTTTATTTGGTGATGATTACACTAGGTTCCCTAGATTTATTTTCTTAAAAATAAAAGTGATGTTGCAAATAAAAGTAATGCTAAAATAATAAATTTTCAGTCTGATTTTGGTGGGGAATATCAAAAATTACAATATGTTTTTAGCAAGAATGGTATTATTCATCGGTTAGCTTGTCCATATACTAATGAACAAAATATATTATTTTTAGCAAGAAATATATTGTTGATTTATTGTTCAAAACTAGTCTGGATAATGCAAAGCCTTGTTTTACTCCTATGGAAGTCACTTCTCTCTCTAAGAAATCAGGTAATCTCACTTCAAATAGTGATGAGTATCGCAGCATTGTAGGTGCTTTGCAATAAGTCACTACAACACGTCCTAAAATAGCTTTTGCGGTCAATAAGTTATGTCAATTTATGCATTGTCCGACTGATAAACATTGGAAAGCAGTAAAACGTGTACTTCACTATCTTAAAGGCTCGGCTCATAATGGTTTATTTCTCTCTAAAGATTCTAATCTTTATCTTCATTGTTTTACTGATAGCAATTGGGGGGTATCCAGATGATCGTCGTTCTACCAATGGGTATAAAATTTATCTTGGTAATTCTCTTATCTCTTGGATGGCTAAGAAACAACAAACTATTGCCCGATCATCTACTGAGAGTGAACACAAGACTATTGCCAATGCTACAGCTGAATTATTATGGATTCGATCTTGATTAAAAGAACTACAAGTCACTTCTTTACTTCAGCCTATTCTATGGTGTGACAACATTGGTGCAATATATCTCATAGCCAACCCCCATCTTTTATGCAAGAACCAAACACATTAAGGTTGATTTTCATTTTGTACAAGAACAGATTACTTCCAGACAATTGAATGTACAATTTATTTCTACAAAAGACAACGTCATAGACATTTTTACCAAGCCATTGCACACTCCCCGCTTTGCTCACTTAAAAAAATAAATTAAGATTATTGTCGTGTGCTATGGCTTGAGGGGGGCTGTTAACCATATCAATATCTATTGTATTTATTGTAACAATTAGATAGCATACCGATAGAATTTTCATTTATTAGTTTAAATTTTAAATTAGCTTGTATATTTTATCTTTAGTATTTATCCTGTTGCATGTAACTGGTATGATTATATCATGTACACCAACTATTCAATAATAACAAAAAAAAAAAACTTTTTCTCATTGTTTGCACTTACAATATAAACTTATATTTATATCTAATAAAATTTATAAAGCACTTCTTACTGTATGTACACAGCTAGGGACACAAGAAACTGTCTCCATCTACCTTTATAACATGAATGTTCCAATTGGCCAATCATGATGATATTAATGGCTTCTTGACCATTATGTCAACTGTCCAATATATTTATTGATAAGAGTGAGTAGTACTGTAAATGCAATTTAATTAATCTTGCTATGTAGTAAGTACCCTACAAAAATAAAAGGGCAAGTAACCTACGGGAGTAAGGGCATTATTAAAGAATCCATTTCAGGTAAAATTTGCAATAAACTTCAGTATTTTTTTTTTCATCTAATACTGAGTAACTATAAGAGCTCCAATTAATTATATTACTTTAATAGTCTTATCAAACTAAGTTTGTAAAATCCAATTCGATGGTCAATCAAAATATTATCATATATATATATATTCATGTGACTGTAGCTTTCAGTCCCTTGAATATTCCATAGGACTTTCCTGAGAAAGAAAGTTCTCTGCTTTTGGTTTATCAACAAGATACTGCAAAACTTTCTATAACTATTTTTTCTTAGGAATAAGTAAATAAAAAGTACTATATGGTTTAACGTTTTTTTACTTATAAATTTATGGATTTTTTTGTAACATTTTATTATCTTATAATATTTATCGTTAGTAACTCTAAATCAAACTCATTAATATTATTAATTGTGATGATGTAAATAATGACATCGGCATCCATGTCAATATCTACATTGGCATCAATATCAACATGTTAACATCGATGTCGGTATCCACATGAGTGAATTTTGTTTAGATTTATTATATATTTTTTTTACTTATCTCTTTTTCTTAACAACAGTGGAATTTTCATTTCATTAGAAAAAAATAAATTAGAGGATAAAAATATATTGTTGATCACAAATTCAAATATAATAATAATTAAAAATAGAATAATAAGATTATAGCTATATGAATTATTAAATTATATATATATACATATATATGTGTGTTCTAATTTACAGAGCGGATGATTTCGGAATATTTTAATGACAATAACGAATCTTACCATTGAAAAGCAAGAAAAAAAAAATCAATATTTGAATTTCTTAAACAACAATCTTCCAATGGAGTATCCATAACAATTCCATAAAGAGAGGATAAATACCATCTTTCTTGGGGAGTAAAGAATCCATCAAAAAAATAAATACAACCTTTAACAACAAAATTTTCACTAGCTAAATCTTTGAAGTATTAAAACAGCAATATAAATTAGAAAAAAAATACATAAGAATTATAGAATTTGTTTTAAATCTGCTTATTTATACTTAAAACTTAAAAAAATTGGTGACTTCTGACCAAAAAAAAAAAGGTAAAATTATTCTAAAAACCACTAAATTATCAATAAAATCATTATAGAGAAAAAATAAAAAAAGAAAAGAAAAGAGAATAATCATTCGGTAACAATTTATTTCTCCAGAGTTAATAATTGACATCTGATTATATTAGCACTTTTTTCACCATTTTTATATGATGTTGAGAGATTCTTGAACTAAAAAAATCAGCTAATAATCTATAATTTTTTTTTCTTTATTATACTTCAACTGCAATTTAAATTTATGATTTACAATTTTCGATATAAAGGTTATAATGAATTAAGATTTAAGCGTGCGTCCAATTTACATTTTTACTATCAAATGAGAAATTTTCCTTCTAATCATCAATTTAATGTACCTTCATGTATATAAATAATTTTCTTGTGACGGTGACAGAATAAAAATGAATTTTTTTTTTTTTTTTTAGCGACTAAGAGCCAGAAAGAACAAGACATTCGCTAATAATGCTAAAGATATTAATAGAAGCCCAACTACTCATTTCATTTTCCATTCTTGTCACTTGTTATCTTGTTCTTTTCTTGGTCACTACAATTTTAAAAGATTATATATATATATATATATATGTCTTTTTATATTCCATCAATTTGGGACGAGGTCGTGCAAATTCTTTAAGAACTGAGTATAAGACAATAACACCTTGTCAGAGGGTGCAAAAGTTTAGGATTGATTCATCTCAGCATTTTAAGTGAAAACCATCCAATTTCATTTTGGGATATGGTTAAGCCCAACTCATTTTAGTGGCCGCTATGGCCTCTTGCAAGGCTAGCTCCACAAACAGGATAAAGAAAACGACAACTAAAAGTTGAAACTAAAAAAAATGGAATAAGGTCAATTTGCCCTCTAAGCTTTTTGCTTAGAATTAAATTAGCCCATCCTCACTTTTTTTTGGATCAATTTAGCACTGAATTTTATAATAAAGGGCAACTTGGCACATAAATATTATACTTAACTCCATAATTTTATACAAATGAACAAAAGACCATCTAAACATTTACAAATAATTTCCTAATATTTTAAATAATTAACAAATTAGTCCTTATTTTAATAAAAATTTCAATAAAAAAATTTAATTTTTAAATTTATATTTAAATTTTAATTTATTTATAACTTGTAAAAAATTTGAAAATTTAATAATATATTATATTAATATATCAATTTAGTTATTCACCAATAATTTCAAAAGTTTTGAAATTATAAAATTTTATTTATTTGCAAATTGATTTTATTTTTTAAAATTATACATGACACTCAAATTTATTTGTAGTTTGCAAATAAACTTGTACAGTTTGGGAAAGAGGTTTTATTGAATGATAAAAAACAATGAGTCCTAATCTTTTGTGGGAATGATTTGGAAGATTCAAAAAAAAAATAGTGGTATTTGCTAGCAACAATATAATGGAGGCATAAATCATGATAAAAGGGTCCTAATTTCGGACAAAATGCTGCGATAAGAGCTATTCGAAGAAGTAGTATACGGTTAAGCTTCGTTCGGGATTGATGTAACCCCTATGCTACATAATTGCTGCAAGCCTCCTAACAAAAGTGCATAGCTAAGTGTAATTTTTAGGAGTCAATTTGGCTTTTACGGCAAAGTTTAATATTAAATTGTCAAAAAAGGTGTAAAAGGGCTAATTTGACCGGGAGCAATAAATTTAAAGGTCAAATTGACCTTTATTAGCTAAAAATGGTTAAATGTGAGGTTGGGATTTGTCCTTATTCTTATAATCAGATAAGTGCTCGTGGCAGTGGGTCTTAGGTAAAAGTACAGGAAAATGACATTGCCCTTCTACAACAACCATTCTTTTTTGCACTTTACAGCAGTAACTAATCTTGCTGCTAATGGTAACAAGTCAAATTAGGCTTAGAATTCAAAAATTATGTAAGATGATAAATATAAAAGCTCAATCAAATTATAGAACCAAAGAAAAATATACCATAGAAATTATCATTATTATTGATGCCGAATAAAATTAAAAAATTTCGAATTTGAACCTTAGTCAAACTCATCAGTTAATGAAAAAATGAAGAATAAACAACAAGTTCAACAAGAAGCAAAATGGTTTCTTACAATAATCAGTACAATAATGACATATGCTATGGTGGGTAAGGAGGTTTCACCTTACTCTTTTTCACAGTCCTAAAGGATTGGCTTGATACATTTGAGGATGATGATGATGATGGAAAGGGAAGACGTACAGGAGGAGAGAAAAGCAGCAAGAATTCTTGTCTTCACTAACACCTTCTTCTTTGGGAACACACTCCCTTCTTTTTTCTTGAAACATGCTGGCTCTGTAATGGTCTCTGTTTCAGAGCTGTCCACTTCTTCTTCACTAGGGTTCTTGATCTTATTCTGCAACATTCTTTTTTTTTTTTTTTTTTGTTCTTAACCTAGCTTCTGCCTATAATTTTTCACTATCTTTATATCTCCATTAAAAATGGCAAGTGGGTTGTGCTTGTTTTCATATGCAAAAATGCTGACAAAAAGATGAACTATAGATTTATATGTTAAATTAGAGAGGACGCCAATGAAATGTAAGCTTGAAAATAAAGCATTGTTGAGTTAACAAATTTTATTTAATATGCTTCATTTTTTTTTTTTGGCATAGATAATGACTTTACAAAAATTGTCAATATTTTTTTCACCAAATTCATCCTTTATCTGCCCATCAATTATTTGTAAGTGGAAGACACATGAACTGTACTTTTCTCAAATATATTTATTATTATTATTATTATTATTATTATTATTTTGTGGTATTGTTCGATATCATCTTCAAATCTTGCAATTCAACTTAATTTTCATATCCTCATGCAGCAGCATTATATTGCTTCAATAATTCCAACGGGTGATCATATTAACCATACACTTTCTGTCAGTTTGTCCTTTAAAGCTTTAACTTACAAATTTATCATTTTAATATCTTAATTTACTAAAAATATAATTTATAGATATTTTTCAACTAGTTTAAGTACATAGATAATTTTGTTTCTAGTAATAAAAATATCATTTAAATACTTCAAATAATGTTAAAAGTATTGATGAGTCTTATTTTTGGTAAGTTTTTTTTTTTTTTTTTTTTTTATAAGTAAATTCTTAAATTTTATTGAAAAATGAGGGGAAAAACTACTTGTGAATTAAATAAAAATTCACAAGTGGTGAAAAAAACCCCTCCCTAATGACTAAGCAGAGAAAGTGTTTAAATGGTTAAATTAAGGGGAATCAGCCATGCTATGTTTAAGGGGCTGCTTAATATATGCAGCAGATTCTTCAAAGATTATAATGATGTACTCTCAGGTTTTTTTTTTTTTTTTTCATCTATCAATCTCTTACAAAGTGATACCTACTTTGATTACTGAAATTTACTCCTGTTCTTTTTGAAGTGGTATCAGATCGTTGTCGTAAGCACATATCAAATGCAACTTACATATATATGTCTTGAAGAGTCGAGTTCCATGCACTTGTTCAGCTGATGGCCCCATTTGATGCCAACGTGAAAAACTTGCTGAAACAAATTAACTTAACTTATTTATGCCTTTCCTCTACCAATTATATTATTATTGGACTAATTTTCATGTCATTGTCCAAAGAATGGAATTTAATTGAGTCACATATCACTATTGAATCAATTCGCTAAAAAGGACGACTTGGTCCTGCTTTTTCTTTCCATTTGATTCTTGTTATTCCAAATCACAATTTTAGAAACACAACACAAAATAAATAAATAAATAAATAACGACACGAAAAATTATGTTAGAAAAAAATTTAGAAAATAAAATTTAAATGTAGAAATTAGTACATATATATAGAGTCTGAAAAATAAAAACCAATCTCAAATTCCACCGCAACACAATGAAAATATTGAGTAAAATATTTAGTCGACATAAATACGAAAAGAGTCTAAATTAAGAGTGATAGCCATGAATTGGCTTGCTTGCATGCTATGGTGAATATGGAAGTGCAGCCCTACTTTGTTGTCATTTGATGTTTCTATTGCCAAAAGCCTTTTCTTGCATATATTTAGGGGTGAGCAAAAATAACCGAACCGGTAGGTTTGGTTCGGTTTTCAGAAACAAAATACTAATTCGGTTTAAATCGAACCGAATTGAACCAAAATATATTCGGTTCGGTTTTTAGAGTAAAAAATAAATAAAAACTGAACCGAACCGAACTCTAGTATATTCTAAAATTATATATATATTTATAGTTATTAGTTTTTAAATATATAAAACTCTTAATAAAATTATTTACTACCAAAAAAATTCTAACAAAACGTATTTAAATATATTTTAGAGAATCGGTTCATTTGATTTTTTTAAAAAATAAATAAATAAAATAAGTATAAAAAACTAACATTAATATATCTTATAAATCTTATTAGAATATTGTAAAATTACATAAATAAAATAACTTTAAAATTAAAAAGTGAAAAGAATATTATAAAAAAAAAATAACCGAACCGAAAAAGTTCGGTTCGGTTCAATTCAGTTTTTAGAATTTTTTACACCAAACCAAACCGAACCGATATAAGTTCGGTTGAATTCGGTTTTAGTTATTTTTGAACCGAATTGACTTTTGCACACCCCTAGATATTATTACTAAGTTAAAATTATAGTTATAAGAAGTTGATCAAAATTAAATTAAATTTCTTATCATCAGAGTAGAGAAATATTATAATTTATGTCAGTTTTTATCACCTAGGTAATACTAAAATGAAATTATAGATAGCAAAATATTATAAATAAAAAATTCTTAATAATAAAATCTTTAAATCATAAAATATTTAGCTATACTTTATTCTATATTTTTTTAAGATTTTTTTTGCAAAACTATTATAATTTTTTTTTTAATAAGATGATATGTAGTGTTAACATTTAATAATTTTAAAATTTATAATTACTAAAACTATGATATTATAATGATTGAATAATTATATGTGGGTGGAGTTTTCTCAAAATTACAATATCAGGTCTTTATGGTCACTGATTGGCAACGCTCTATCACATGTTTATTTCATTAATAAAAAATAATAATATAATTATGTTGTTACTTAAAAGTTAATATTATTGTTCATGTATATATACATTCATTAAATTGATTGATGGAGGCAGCTGCATGTGCACTTACCTTATGAAAAGGACCATTTGGTAGACTTTCTTCTTCAAATGCACGTTAGTCCATTGTTGATGGTAAGAAGGAAAGTCTAGTCATGCTTTTATTTTGTCTTTACTCAATTGCATCTTCACTTCAATGCCAGCCAAATTATATATATCACTTAAGAATGATTTAATTAATATTTTTATTTATAAAAATTGTAAAAATCTTGAATTTAAAAAGTTGGTTAAATTTGTAACTATTTTGAATAAAATAGTTATTAATATTTAAAATTTTTTTAAAAAAATTCAACTATTTATTGAAAATTTTATATCAATTAGCTAAATTATTTGAACTGAACACTTTAAAAATTTTCTCACTTATTGTTCATTAATGTCTATAGGAATTTATTATTTTTACAGCAAGGGATAAAAAAATTGACTATTCTATTATATTAGCTCACAACCTATTAAGCCTCTCTTAAAAAAAAAAAAAATCTTTAGTGCAAGTTCTACCATAATTTTTCATCTCTATCCTTCTCCTATTCTATTTTCAATTTTATTATAAAGAAAACAGCTCATTCACCATATTAATTTACACATATAAGTGCACATAAAAGGATTAACGTTAAAATGGTGGATTAACAGTTGAAATATTTGTTTATGATAATAGTTAAGTATTTAAAATTTATACAATATATATAATTGAGTATTTTAAATTAAAATATTTAAAAATTTAAAATTTAATATAACCAGGAATCATGGTAAGATATATTCACACGTTAAATAGGTATGAATCACATGTTACAATTTCAAAATTTTCAATATTTCAATGTTCAACTCACGTACGTAATTTTCAAAGTTGTCTTTTTTCCAAATGCATCCCTCAAAATGCCTTCCATTCCATCATCACATGTCTTCTAGTTTTTTCATTTTAACAAATACTTAACTAAATTTTCTCTTCTTCCTTTGTCAACCAATACCCTTCCTAATTTTTTAATTTTTAGAAAATAAAAATTCTGAGAAAGTTGAATTGTGTAAATAGAAAAGTTTTATGACTTACATATTAATTATCTGTAATTTTTTAAAAAATATATATATAAATTAATTTTACAAATCAATAATGACAAATTTTCAAATTTCACAACTCAATGTTTTTAGTTGGAAATACCTATTAGATTTTTTTTTAATTAATTACAACTGAAGGATAAAGAAGGAGAGGGAGAATTTGATACACAGTCTTCCATAATGTCTGCAAGAATTTTGACCTTTAGGCCTATGTAACGCGGACAAATAACCATTAAATAACTCTCCAACTGTAAGTCTTGACCTTCAATAAAAAGGACTTACACTCATTTTTCATATGGATGGTGAGTGGTGACTATTTATTTCTGTATGTGATCATATAACTAATACAAGTTTCCAAAGTAGTTTTATTTTTACCCTTTTGTTTTTAGGGTGGGGATTTTCGCACTCCATTTGTTTATAAATACACTCCATATTTGATATTTTAGTAATTTAAATGACATGACTATGCTTACTCTTAAATGATTCTTTTATTAGCTAATGCAACATTTTAATTTTTTATATGTATTTAATTATCTTATAATTTTTTTTTTGAATGTGCAATATATATTGAGTCTTAAATATATATTTAAATTTTTATATTAAAAATAAAAAAATGTAAAAAATAAAAATCATTAATATTTGCAAGTTATTATCTAAAAAATGTAAATTCTTTTTTACAATCTTAGGCATAGTAAATTTCATTATTAGTTATAAATTTTAATATATTTTTAATTATTTGGATATGTATTTTAAAAATTACTTTAATGCAACAAATTAATATTCAAAAATTTATTTATATTTTATATTTAATGTGTAAATTTAAATATATAATTTATTTTCAAAACAATAAATAATTAGATAAACGATTATATTGATATTAGATTATAAAACATAAATAAATATTATATATTTATATGAATGAGTTTGATAATTATACAAAGTCATAAAATAAAATTCTTTACAAAAAATTAATACGTTTTTACAAAGTAAAATAATTTAAAAAGTTAAAACTTTATAAAAAGTGCATTTAAATAGGATATTTCAAATATTTTAATTATTAAAGAGCTATTACAAGTAGAGAATAATTATGTCATTTGAATTTAAAAAAATAATAAAAAATTCAAACAGATAATTTATCAATAAAATAGATAATTTATTTTTATGTCATTTGAATTTAAAATTTTTATTTTTTTTTGATAAATTATCTGTTTGTATTTAACATTTTTATTTTTTTATAAATTATTTATTTGAATTTTTTCACTTTTTTTATTTTTTAATTTATATTACATAATTAATTTCTATTTAAAATAGCTACTTAATAATTAAAAGATTCAAAATATTCTATTTAATCACATTTTTTATAAAAGTTTTTACTTTTTGAATTATTTTACTTTGTAAAAATATTTATTTTTCAGTAAAAAATTATATTTCATGAAAAAATCAAATATGTCCTTATTTCTTTTTTATAATCTAATATCAATTTTGGTTCTCCAATTATTTATTTTATATTCAAAA
>CATIWO010063854.1:0-11734 GCA_949673435.1 Macaranga tanarius | reverse complement strand
CAATTTTGGTTCCTTTTTCCGAATTAGCATGATTTCCTACCAAAAGATCAAATAGGAATTAAATCAAATATTTATTTTACCAATTAAGCACAAAAATAGGAATTTATTATAAAAATAAATAGGAATATTTTGCTTTATCATAAAACTTTCTTGATAAAGTTTAATCTACAAAATTTATAGTATTTATTAAAAATATAAAAATACCCGAGTCCGAAACAGTAACCCGAACACCGGAAATTCTAATAAATTCAGAAAAGTATAAAAATTATATCAATGGAAAGCTCTCAACTCCAATTTCATTTCTTATAACTATCACAAAGTCTAATTCCTATTCAAAACAAACGAATTTGCCAAACACTCCAGAAATGATTTACCTCAAATCGAAGTGGTTGCTGGCGTAGATCGGACAGCAGATTCACTATGCCCAGAGGACGGCGAACGCGTAGGTACCAGCGGTGGCGGCGGCTGGTGACGGTGGAGGTGGCACCAGCGATGTCTTTTCTTCTCGGCCGACGAGAAAAATGAAGAGAAAGGAAGAGGGAGATGCTTGCCGGACCGGGGAGCTGCTGGCGGCGGCTGGAGGTCGCAGGTGGTGGCTAGCACAGTGGCAGGTGGCTGTTGGGGAGGGAGAAGGAGCAAGAGGAGAAGAAAGAAAAAGAAAGAAAAAGAAAAAAAATAGAGAAATAGTGGTTTGTATAATAAAATATATATTATATTAAGAGTAGAAATTTTATCCATCAAGTCCTCCTCTAAAAATATTTTTACCAAAATAATACTCAACTTTTAAATGTAATCACTAATTATTCACCCACAAAAAAATATAAATATATGAAAATGTCATCATTTAAATAAAATAAAATAAAATACACCTTTAATATTAATTTCATAAAAATAATAATAAAATAATAATTAATACTCAGATTCATATTTTAATTTATAAAAAAAATACAGATCATTACAATCTTCCCTCTTTTAAAAAAATTTATCCTCGAATTTTAAATAAAATAGAGTATAAGAGTCCACTGAGTAAAAAGATAAGGATATGCCACTCACATCTCTACCTCGGTCTCCCACGTGTGCTCTTCAATATGGTTGTCCCTCCACAAGACTTTGACCATTGGAATCTATTTAGAATGCAACAGACGAACTTGATAATCAACAATTGCAATTGGTTCCTCCTCATACGTCAAATCTTCATTCACTTCTAAACTCTGGGGCTGTAAAATATGCAAAAGATTCAAAATATATTTTCTAGTCCAGTTAGCTCTCTTTCTCTAACTTCATTCCAACACAGTGGGACCTACACTTCCTTCCAAACAAAGCTTCATATGGCGTCATCTCAATACAACTATGATACCTGTTGTTATAAATAAATTCTACCAATGGCAAATGATCATCTCAACTGCCTCCAAGATCCATTACACACATTCTTAATATATCCTCAGATGTTTGGATCGTTCTTTTTAACTGACCATCCGTTTGAGGATGAAAAACAGTGTTGAAATCAAGTCTGGTACTTAATGACCATTGGAATCTATTTCGTTAACCTGTCCACTATCACTCAAATGGAATCATATCCATCCTATGAACGAGGTAACCCTGTCACAAAATCCATGGTAATTCTCTCCCATTTTCACTCAAGAATCAGAAGAGGCTGAAGTTTTCCTGAAGGTTTCTAGTGCTCTGCTTTCACTTGCTGACATGTCAAACACTTGGAAATAAATTCTGCTATATCTTTCTTCATTCCATTCCACCAATAAATATCCTTTACATTGTGGTACATCTTGGTAGAACTAAAATATACACTATAAGCTGCATAATGAGCTTCCTCTAAGATTTTTTCTCTCAAATTATCCACATAAGGAACACACAATCTTCCACTAATCCAAAGAACACCTTTATCATCAAGATTAAAATCAATAAACTTATTAATTCCATTAAGCAATGTCAACACTGGTGTTGTAGTCAACTTCTCTTTTAGTAGTTAAAAGTTATCTTCACATGATTTTAATTATATAAATTTTATATTCTTCTGAGTTAGGTGGGTTATAGGTGCTGCAATCCTCAAAAAATCCTGAACAAACCTCCTATAATACCCTACCAAACCTAAGAAACTCTGAATCTCTGTGACAGATGTCGGTCTAGGCCATTCAAATACTGCCTCAATCTTTTATGGATCTACTTGAATACCATTCTTAGACACTATATTCCTAAGGAATGCTACGCTTTCAAGCAAAAATCACACTTAGAGAACTTAGTATAAAGCTAATATTCCCTTAATTTCTGTAATATTGTTCTCAAATAAAACATATGCTATTCCATGCTCTTCGTACACACCAATATATCATCGATGAATACTATCACAAACTAACCAAAAAATGTTTGAACACCATATTCATCAAGTCCATAAAAGCTGCTGGTGCATTAGTCAATTCAAAAGATATCATAACAAACTCATAATGGCCATATCTCATACAGAATGCTATTTTAGAAATGTCTACTTCTCTTATCCGTAACTAGTGATAACTCGATCTCAAGTCAATTTTAGAGAATTGTGCACTCTGAAGCTGATCGAATAAATCTATCCTCAAAATTGGATTCTTATTCTTGATAGTCACCTTGTTTAATTCTTTATAGTCAATTCACAATCTGAGTGTAGCATCCTTTTTCTTTACAATAACACTAGTGCACCCCAAAGAGAAGTGCTGGGTCTAATGAAACTCTTATTTAACAACTCTTGTAACTGCTCCTTCAATTCCTTTAACTCTGCAGGAGCCATCCTATAAGGTGACATAAAGATAGGAACTGTGCCTGGAATCTCATCAATGTAAAATTCTATCTCTCTATGAGGTGGTAAACCCAATAATTCACCAGGAAACTCACAAGCTATAAGAACATCTGGAATGGATTTCCCTTCTGCTGCTGTATTCCTAACCAAAGCCAAATATCCTTGACATCCCTTTTCAAGTATCTTTTTTTTGCCGTAATGGCAGAGATAAGATTCTAAGGTGCAGAACTCTTATTACCTAAGAACTTGAATTCTTCCTCATCATGAATTCTGAAAATCACTACTTTACTATGACAATCCAAAGTGGCATAATGCTGAGATAACTAATCCATTTCCAAGATCACATTAAAATTAATCACATCAAGCAACACCAAATCTACTAGCAATTCTCTGCCCTCTACTAACACATGACAACCAAGAAAAATAACATATGTGTCTAACGAAAGGTGTGGCAACTGATAAAGGAGTTGTCATCTTCTCAGCTTGCCAACTCACATTCGAAGCAAAAATAGGAGATACAAAAGAATAAGTAGTACCCAGATCAAATAAAAATCTAGCCTAAAATATAGCTGCCCCTAGGCCTTATATATTCTGAGCTCCGCTGAAATAAAACTTGCATAAGTGGTACTGCCTGAGACATAGCTGCTGCACCCAGCTGAACCCTTAGTGCATAGGCAACATCATCAAACCTTGAGCTGCAGATTCCTTATCCTACTATCTACAGCAACCAACGACCCCTTTAGGTCTATCCCTATGGCTAGCTAGCTGAACATGGGGTAGAGCCTCATCTTGATAAGACTCTTTGTCATCGGCCTCATTGGCTTGTGGAGGTACTCTTGCTCTCCTCGTACTTAAAAGAAAAGAAATAAAACACATATTTCAAAAAATAAACAGATATCCTAATGGTTACACAGAAATCTAAAATCAAAGAAGACTTTCAAAGACATAGACGAACCTAATTGCTGCAGTAGTTTTCAAAGAAGACTCAAACTCAACCAACCTAGGTCATATAATACTAAACCTAGGCTCTGATACCAACTTTGTCACGACCCAAACCCAGAAGTTATGACCGGCGCTAGGGAACGGGAATTCATACGAATCCCGAACCCGTAGCAAGCCTAAAACACAACATTCACATATAACATAAATACAAATTTGCCTCAGAATTAAAAATTTTAAACTTTAAAACATTATCCATGTTAAACATCATGTTAGAACATTTAAACATACAAATCAATCACATCACATCTATTAAAATCAACTTAACATATTACAACAATAACGTACTACTACTACAGCATCTAAATAGTACAAATAAAGGTTAGATTAAATTTTACATAAATTAGTCGGTGAAGAATGAATCCGACGGAAAGAATGACTATGGGAAACCTAAAGAAAGAATTCCTGAAAAATAATTGAGGGGGGTCAGACCTCACTGAATGAATTGTTGTTATAAAATGCATGTTGATTTTAAAATCCTTATTTAAAATCAATAAATATATTAAATGAATAAATATTGAAATCCTTTATTTTGAAATTATTAAATCCATTAAATAAATAACTTTCTAAAATCCTTTGTTCAAAATAAAATAAAATAAATAAATAAAATTATTTTCTATAACATATCTTTCCAATATCCATAAATCTTTTTATACAAATTCCTCTCTTGAAAAATTATATAAACTAAAAATCTTTAGCAGAGATCATGGTAGAACTCTAAACCTCAAATCTAACAGCCTTTCGGCTCTCTTAAATCCAAATGACTGTCGGTCCTAGAGAGCAAGCTCAACAAGAGTCCAAACATAGTTTGTCTCTTAATCAAATATTTACTGGAGCCCATGGAGCAAGCTCAACCAGGGTCCAACTAATAAATAGTTATAATCTTGCCCAGAGAGCATCGCTCGACCAGGGTTCATGTCCCAAATTCTCACATCCGCCCAGAGAGCATCGCTCAACTAGAGCTCACATCTCAATAATATCATATCTCTGCCCAGAGAGCATTGCTCAACCAGGGCATACAATAAAGCTCATAATTAACATAAATCAATACCCATGTGCACATGGTCCTGGTGACACCCACCAGGTAGCCCGTTCTACTAGTTCACCCAAAATATTCATATAATAATATAATAAATCTAAAACATTCATAAAATGACATTAAAAGCTAATTATCTAAATCATCATGCTTATAAAATTCATGTATACTATTCAAAATATTCAAAATAAATACTTCCATCATCGCAATAGGATAATAAATAAATAATTAAATTTCATACCATTAAATCTCAATTTATCCTATTTAATTAATAAAACCACACAAGTAAATCCAATAAAATATTTCATAATGTTAACTCATGCATTCTAATAGAAATTTCATTAAAAATAATTATGCAAATTTCTTCATCAAACATTTTATAAAATTAACTCACGGGTGGAATGCGCTCCTCGGCGCTGACTCGACTGGCCCTATTCTAAAAGTTCTGCTCCTGGTGTGGCTATAAAAATATAAAAGATAAATGGGATTAAAATCCTATCCTTTTACATTCTAGATTTCTAAGGAAGAGACTAAATCTAAGACACAATTCTAATTAAACTTAATAATTCACATACACTGATGTCACGTTTTACGAAAAATCTACCAAAAATTCGACAGAGTCTCCTTTGTAAAATGGACAACTCTCTACTAAAAGTATAGTCATTCCTGTATAAAATAACACTTCTATAATTTTCAAAATCCAATAACTCGAGTTGGGCTTCCGAACTACACTTGATACCCAATCGAGAACCAATACATTGCACACATAAACATAGCATAGAAAGCTTTCGCAATTTAATTCATTTAAATAATTGGAATATAAAGAAATTCAATTTAAACCATTAATAAAATTCTTCTTTAATTTAACCAAAATTGACAATCAAAAACAATTAATTTATAAAACTTCTTTTAAACTTCCATAACTAAAATTATTGTTATATTTAATAAACTATTCAAATAATTCAAATATATAATAACAATATTAAGAAACTCATTTAAACTTTTAAAATAAGAAATAAATTCTTTTTTTTCTGAAATTACTTCCGGGTAACTAAAATTACAATTTACTTATAAAAATATTATTTCCATACTTTTATTATTTAAATCAATTTAAACATGTTAAATAAATCATAAATTTTAATTAAAATTAATAAACAATAAAATATCTATTTTTCCATAAAAATATATTTAAACATAATTTCTTTTAAAAAAATTCATATCTCAAAATATATAACTAATTTCACAAAACTTTCTTAATAAAGTTTAATCTACAAAATTTATAGTATTTATTAAAAATATAAAAATACCCAAGTCTGGAACAGTAACCCGAACACCGGAAATTTTAACAAATTCAAAAAATTATAAAAATTATATCAATGGAAAGCTTTCAACTCCAATTTCATTTCTAATAACTACCACAAAGTCTAATTCCTACTCAAAACAAACGAATTTGCCAAAAACTCCAGAAATCATTTACCTCAAATCGAGATGGTTGGCAGTGTAGATCGGACAGTAGATTCACTATGCCCGGAGGATGGCGAATGCGTAGGTGCCGGCGACGGCGGCTGGTGACGTCGGAGGTGGCGTCGGCGACGTCTTTTCTTCTCGGGCGACGGGAAAAATGAAGAGAAAGGAAGAGGGAGATGCTGGCCGGACCGGGGAGCTACTGGAGGTGGCTGGAGGTCGCAGGTGGCGGCTGAGGTGGTGGCTGGCATAGTGGCAAGTGGCTGTTGGGGAGGGAGAAGGAGGAAGAGGAGAAGAAAGAAAAAGAAAGAGAAAATGAAAAAAAAATAGAGAAATAGTGTTTTGTATAATAAAATATATATTATATCAAGAGTAGAAATTTTATCCATTAAGTCCTCCTCTAAAAATATTTTTACCAAAATAATACTCAACTTTTAAATGTCATCACTAATTATACACCCACAAAAATATATAAATATATGAAAATATCATCATTTAAATAAAATAAAATAAAATACTCATTTAACATTAATTTCATAAAAATAATAATAAAATAATAATTAATACTCAGATTCATATTTTAATTTAATAAAAAAATACAGATCATTACAGTCACATCCAATTAAAATCTCTCATCACCATCATCAATATTGCTGCCAACCTTTCCGAATGTGTTCTCATAACACCACTTGCTTCCTTGGTGCTTTCATCCCACGCATCGAATGGCAATTTTTGTTGAACAAAAGAAGAGGCGTGAGAAGAAATATTGTAAGTTTTAACAATCATGACTCCTTTTGAATCTTTAAAAGCAATAAGGACTTATGCTCCAACCATTCTTGTTGCCATTGGATTTATAGCCTATGAAATCCAACCATTGGATGAAGAAAGGTTGCGAAGAAAGTGATTGAGAGGGTTTAATTAGATGAATTATAGGTGTAGCAGAGATAGAAGGTTGATGATGAAAGGTCTAAATGGTTAGTGTACAATATTCGTGAATGTTTGTGAATTGCAAGTTTGTGAGTAATTAGGTATTACTTGGTTAGATGTGATGGACTTTGTAATGGAATGCCCATTACATTCCATAATTGATTACTATACTTGGTAGAACATTTTTTTTTATTTCAATATAATGAAAATTACAGAAGTAATCCTCATTACTTTTAAACTTGTATTTCATAATTCTTAAATAAATCTATATATTCCTCATTACAATACACCTTCTTATCTTCTTCTTTATTTCCAATGTGATGAAAAAATTTCCCCAAATCTAAAAAACCCCAACCGTAGAAAAATCCAAACAACAATCAACGACCAACTCAATCGAGAGTGACGATATCTTCTTCTTTTTTAACTCTCTTTTCACCAGATCTCTTCTCTTTTTTTATTTTTTGTCAATTTTTGAAGCAAATCGAGAGTGACACTTTGTTCCCTTATATTATCACAATGGTTACGTTGAACTAGACCTGGCAAAATGAGTCATTATCCATTTACCCACCCATACCACCCATATTAAAGGGGTATGAGTAAGAAAAGGGTCGATATAAAATATAAATGGATAATAAATGGGTTATAAAAATTTAATCCTTATTTAAATGGGTTAGACAAATTTAGGATATGGATATCCAAATTTAACCCTTTTATTTATGGGAAATATACACAAATACCCTCTTTTTTAACTCTTTTAACTTAAATACCTCAAGTTTTCAGAAATTACCTCTATATTCCTTTTTATTTACCTGCATGCCATCTCTCTCCTTTTTTATTTTCTTCCATGTCTTTTATTTTTTCTTTATTTTTTCTTTTTTTCTTCTTTCTTCTCTGGTTTCTTTATTTTTATTTTTCTTCTTTTTTTATTTCTATTTTTTCATCATCGCCTTCTTTTTTTCTTATTTTTTTTTCTTCTAATTTTTTTTATTCTTGTTATTTTTCTATTTCTTTTTTAAAAAAAATGTTCTCCTTTTTTTTTCTTTATTTTTCCAAAAATAAAAATACATCAATATGTCATTCCCTTTTTATTTTTATTTTTTCTTCCTCTCTTTATTTTGTTATGTTTTTTTTAATTTTTTCTTATTTTTTCTTTGGTCCCCTTATTTTTTTTCCTTTTCTTCATTTTTATGTATTTTTATTTTCTTATTTTTTATTTTTATTCTCTCCTTATTTTTTCCCTCATATCCTTTCTTTTTCCCTTTTCCTCTTTTTTTTCAGTATTGTTCATGAAATTGAACAAAAATATAATAAATTGTTTGATATATAAAATAAACTAAAAATATACAAAAAAATATATATAAAAAATAAACTGAAATTAAACAAAAAAATATATGAAAAATAGAATAAAGCCCAAAATATATATAAGAAAAGACCATAAAATTGTAGTAAACTATTTTATATGCGGAAAACAAAATAAAAGTAAACTAAAAGTATTCAAAATTTCACCATTTTATAGACAAAAAAAAACTGAAAGCATTGAAAATTTTTATTGATTAGCGTTATTCATTAATTTTACAGAATTGTAGCATACTGTTTCATTTATAGAAAATAAATGAAAAATATTCAAAATTTTACTATTTCATATATGAAAAATAAACTAAAAATATTCAAAATTGCAACCATTTCATTCCTATTCTAACTTCTCTTCATGTATTTCCTCATAGTTATCATCACAATGGAATAAAACACAATAATTCTAGCTAGGTTGACTATTGATGAGTGTTCAGGTAAAAAAAACTTATTTGACTAAAATTTTAATGTCAACTCACTTGAATAATATAAGTATTATTGTTATAATCACTTGCATACCATTTTTATTTGAAATTATGTATATAAATTGTTTGAAATACATAACATGAACAATAAAAGAATAAAAAATATTTAAAATTAAATGAAACTAAAATATTAAATATATTTTCGAAAAAATAAGAGATACTTAATAGTCTGTTGCGGCTGCTAAGTCTATTGGCGTTGTTGCTTTATGGTTTATTAGTTTCATTTTGGTTGCTTTTTAGTTGCTTTTTAGTTTCTGATGTTATTTTTTATGATTGTATTTTTTATGGTGATAATAGTCTATTTAATGATAAGAGTGATTTTGAGTGTTGTGGAAGACTTAAGCGAAATGACAAAGACAAATTTGAAGTGATTCTTGTTTATTAGTTTCATTTTAGTTGCTTTTTGGTTGATTTTTAGTTTTTTGATATGCTTTTGTATGATTGTCGTGGAAGATTTAAGCCGATGGACAAAGGCAAATTTGAAGTTGTTCTTTGATTTTGAGTATAGTTATATGAGATTTATTTCTTAGTTTCTAAAAGTATATCAATTGTATATTGTAATATATGTATTGTTGCTTTATTTATATTTGTTATGAATGTATTAATTTTTTAGTCATGATTTGTAATTCGATTTTTAAAAATTTAAAAATATAGAAAGTTAAGTAGTTTATTAATATTATTTATTAATATGAATGTAAATATAAGCACGTTTCATATATGGATTAGAAACCTAAAGTAAACTAAAAGTATTAAATATTGCATTGGTTAATATTTATAGAAATGTAGCAGAATGTTTCATATACTAAAAATAAACTAATAATATACGAAAAGATAAACAAAAAATAAACTAAAAGTATTCAAAATTTTAGTGATCAATATTATTCATTAATACTTATATTCAAAATTGTATCATATACATAATATAAATAAAAAATAAACCAAAAGTATTCAAAATTGAATAAAAAATTGAAATATCAAATACATTTTCAATTTCTTTTTGGTTGATTTTTGGTTTCTGATATTCTTTTATATGATTGTTTTTATTTTTACTTTGTATTAGTTGAGTTTATTAGTTTCATTTTGGTTACTTTTTAGTTAAATTTTGGTTTCTGATATGATTTTATATGATTGTTTTTGTTTTTGATTTGTATTAGGTTAGTTTAATTTTGGTTGCTTTTTAGTTTCTGATATGATTTTTATATGATTTTTTTTGTTTTTTTATTTGTATTAGTTTAGTTTATTAGTTTCATTTTGGTTTTTTTTTTAGTTGAAACTAATGTAAATTTTCTATGTGACACTTTTTGGTTGAAAAGTGTTTGCCAAAAAATAAATACTACCAACCAAGTGCACCTAATCTATTTTTTATTTTTTATTTATTTTTGAACTGTAGTGCACCTAATCTATTTGATATGATTAGATCATGGAAAATAATAAAAAAATTTCATATCTATTATATTTTAAAATAAAAATAAAATAAATATTTTAGTTATTTAAAGATTCAAACCAAGTGAATTTTATTAAAAAATTCTAGCTATTGAAATTTTTTAATATATACATAGATATTAGTTCCTTTTTTTTTTTACAGTGCTTGTTATTCTATTCAAATAAATAGCTTATTTGTTGTGGTGACGAACAAAAGTCAAAGATCAAAATATCCTAATATCTCTGAATCAAGATGTTAATTTAGAATAATATTAAGATCCTCAGTAACCACCCCCCCCCCCCCCCCCCCCATTTAATATCTTTCTCTTTTTTTAGTTACGGATATATTTTTGATGGATATGTTTGGCCCACAAAGGCGTGCGTCCAAGAATTTGCCAAATTCAGAACTAATGCCAAAACCATATCAACTTGGTTGCTGAAGAAACAATTGAACATGCTTTATTCTTGTGTGGGAAAGCAAAGTTAGTTTGGTTTGGCACTACTTTATCAAATAGACCTGACGACACTGGTTTTCAGTCCTTTGTACACTGGTGGCAGAGATCTCAGGAGCTGTTTTCCAATGAAGGGCTAACAGACCACATAGCTTTATTGGCAATCACTTGTTGGCAAATTTGGAAACATAGGAATCACGAAATTTTTAACCACGCGGCATATGATCCACAAGCAGTCACCACAAAGATAAGGGATCAGGTGCAGGAATTTGTACAGGCAAATCAAAGGAGGACTATCCAGCATAGTGTCCAACAAACCCGAGAACTCAATTGGGAGAAACCTGACCAAGGTAAGCTTAAAATAAATTGTGATACAGCCTACAATGGTGAAAGCCATAAAGCACAATTGGCTTTTGTTTGTAGAAACCATGAAGGCAAGATGCTTAAGGCTGCAATGAGGAGGCAGAGATGCAACTCAGCGCTGGTAGCAGAGACATTAGCCATAAGAGCAGCAGTCCAATACGCTCACCAATACTACTTACAAGAGGTTACCATTGAATCAAATTCAAAAGTTACAATTGATGAGATTAATAGCACCGAGGAAGTAACCCGGTGGGAGGTAATGGCCATAGTAGAAGAAGTGCAGAGGCTAAGGCACGAAGTGGGCAACATTTCCTTCCAACATGTGAAGAGAGAACAAAACAAAGTGGCTCATTGGCTAACAAAGAATGCATTTGTTTATGATGTAGTAGATATTGGAAGCAATATTCCACCACAACTATGTCTATTGCTCCAATCTGATGATGTAATC
>CATIWO010063852.1:0-15083 GCA_949673435.1 Macaranga tanarius | reverse complement strand
CCCCAAAACATGCTAAATATCAAATGCAGCAATTATATTTAAAAACTGATAAATATTTCAAGCACACTGCTTTGTCAAAATAAATCATTTTATATCAAACCTTCCTTTCTCAAATATTTGGCAAAGTATTCCCATTACATGAGATTTGACTTAAATACTTTTAATGATAAAACGAATCCAAACAATTTCAGAACATAAAATTTTCCTTTCCAAATAAAGCTCGAGGCATTTCAAATCATCAAAATAAATCCCTGATTTCCTTTAAAAGTTTACCAATAACCATTTACACAATTTGGGGTTCAAAAAGCATACTTTTAATAAATATAAGGAATCCACAATTTTCCCCAAAATTATCAATTTCAAATAATGACAAACTTCATTTCATAAAAATAAATAGTATGAATAAAGTTTCATAAATCATTAGTCATCATAAGCAGATACATACTTTGGTTCATTGTGAATTTCCTTATATCAATTGCAATTAGAGTTGAGAGTTTTGCTCATTTCAAATACAGCATTATTATTGTTTACATTATCTCAAATGATAATTCAGATCATTATCTCACAATAGATAATTCTCAACCCTTTCCCTGAAGGAAACAATAATATACAACATCTCTCATTCTCACATATCATTTCAACTTTCTTTCCATGGCTTACACTAGCCAAATCACATATTCATTTCAATATCATCGTATGCATACATTTAAACCATAAGGATTCGCCCCAAAGGCACCTCTGAATCCCTGCGCTGTCCCAAAGACAGTTATCAATCGAGTGGCCAGCTCATCATTCCCAACTCATCCCATATACATATACATATATACTCTCATATAATTACATTTTCATTATCAGTTTTTCAGATATTGATCAATGCAAGCTTATGCATCATTCATGTTTTTTGCACAGGCATACACTGCCAGATTAGATATTCATTATCGATCATTCACAATAATTTAGTCTCTTTATCTGAGACTTCACATAATATGGTATTCAAGTATATTTTATTTATTAACACAGACTCAATTGTAATTAACAAGAATTGTTAAAACTAAATAATTTATCTCGTTTCTGACTTTTTCAATGTTCTAGAACATTATTCTACGATTCGGTTCATCGGTGTATTTCAAATCAAGCATAAACGGTCATAATCGGACGCGTTACGAGTCACAGAGGCGCGAGCACAGTGCAGGGGTGCCGACTTCCCGAGCAGAGGTGCCGACCATGCACCACGGAGGCACCGATCACAGGCGGAGGCCCCGCCCTCTCACTTTTCCGAAGGCATCGCGACTTCCCATCGTGAAGGTGTCATCATCAAGGGTGGAGGTACCGCCCAGCGTCTTGGAGACGCCGCCCACCATGGTCAAAGGCGCCGCCCTCTGGCCATCTGGGTCGACTCGACAGTAGCAGCAACTTCAACAAAAACTTAATTTTACACAAATTTAGGCATGCTAGAAGTTCATACACTAGTTGTAAAGTGAAATGAAGATTATAGACAACTTAAAAATATCAAAAGCAAGCCTAAATCTACGAAATTAGGCATGAAAATATCCAAATTTTAGAATTGAAGCTTTATAAAAATAAAACACATAAATTTAATTTAAATCCACCACTCACTGATTTCTCCAGCCGAAATTGTGCTCTATTTGTTGAATTCAGATTTCTCTTGCTCCAGATCACTCTTTCTCTTCTTCTCCTTCACTTTTCTTGCTTCTGCCATCCCTTCTTCTTCCTTCCCTCTCTTTTCTTCTTCCATCATCATACCTCTCACTATTCATCATCAACAACTCTCATTCTTCTTCCTTTGTTCCTTTTTCTTTTCTTTCTTTCCTTTCTAATTCACTTACTTACATTTGTTTCATCTTAGTCCTTTTTTTCTTTTCAATTACATCCTTTACATTATATTCAATATAATTAAACTTCATTTTTAATATTTATTCCTTCATTTCTCAAAAATAATACTAACTCAAATGATAAAATAATAGATCTCTAAATAATACTAATTAACTCCAATCATCATCATTAATTAACTAAAATAATAAAATCCTCAATTGTTATTAATAAACAGTAATCCGGTTCTAGGACACGGATGTTACATCAGTGGTACCCGCAAAAGCTTTTGCACCTTGCTTTGTTATCTTCTTATAATTTTCATCCACAACATTTCCTGCTGGTTGCTGTCCCATGGTCCTTATCATCTGAATAAATTCCTACATAAAAGGATATGCAGCTGGAGGAGGAACTTGAGGTTGAGATTGTTATGACTGTCCTAAGGCATGCACAGGAGCTTGCCTATGGACTGACTCAGAAGATAAGTGCTTAATGTTCATCCATCCTAAGATATGCAATGCACATCAACTAAACAATAAGTCTTTTAAAACCCATGCATGATATGTTATGAATACATCATGTTTTATCATTCCGAGTAAATCTAATCTCTGCTCTGATACCACTTAATGTAGCACCCTCAAGTACTAGATACGAGTATCCACAATAAACTAATAACACGTGGCATATGAAAAAGTTTCATAAAAGATTTTTTATATATAAAAGTATAAGTCTATACATTATACATATAATATACATATGTATACAAAAACAATATTATCTCATTATAAAAATCCATAATGCCAAAATGATGAAATGCTCATGTGGATGGAGAGATCGACATTAAGCAAGCAGCTGTCCCACCTGAGCTCACAATTAAACCACAATGTAGGCTTTCTATCAAAGCAACCACCTCAAGCTAGGCTATTTATGCCTAAAAACAACAATTACAAAGGAATGATCTTGCGACTTAATAAGTAATTGATATTATGATCCTACATATAATTCTCCTCAAGAACTAATTAAGGAAAGTATATAAATAATTTTGCAACACATCAAACAATAAGAATTTAGCACAAAAACTGCGTATGGCCGCACAGGATTTTGGTATGGCTGCGTAGGGGTTAAGCACGGCCGCATAAGAATTTGGTACGGTCATGCCTGAGGCATGAAATTTTTGCTCTGAACCTAAACGGCCATTCCAAAAATGCACATGGCTATGCCTAATCTAATACATTTCCCCTCTGGATGCACATAACCGTGCCAAAAAGGCATATGGTCGTGCCTGAGGTCCTGAATTTGATACCAAACTTATGCACGACCATGTTTAAACACCACATGGCTGTGCCTAACAACCTGTATAACCTTTTAAACATCATAACAAGATTTCCAAGCATTAAATCTACATTGTTGGTGCCTCATATACACCAAATTACTCCATTTCAATGATTCACAACCATAATCCTTATAATCACATCTCATATCCAATCCACATTTAAACATATATATAATCAGAATAAAAATGATGCATGTTATGCAAGTTAGTATCCGGCCGGAGTTCTCAACATACATCACACACGTTTCACACAAAGCTTACTTTTTCTTTTTCATATTTTTCATATACAAGTGGCTATTCTTGAGACTCTCTACCCATACCAGTCTCAGATCTCACACATATATATATTTTACATGAATGGCCACATTTGAGACTCTCTACCCAGCTCAATCTCATATCCTGGAGCTCAATCTCCATACACATACGTTTTCCTCACATTCTTTACATTCCTCACAAATACAAATGTATCTCATCATTCTTATAACTATACATTTGTCATCATTTTCAACAACTAAGAAAATTACAATTCCCACCACCTCTAGTGGATTATACAACATATGTGCCAACATTCATAATTCATCACAACACTTTCTAAAATTAATTATTCAATATTCTTATCAATAATATATTCACATATATACCACATTCTTGCCACTAGAATTGGCATACACAACCAATATAGCCAAACAATTATAGTTACATGAGAATTAGTATATATATGTATTATATTAATAATTACTTACAAAAAGTTTCAACTCCTTTTCAAGCAAAGCTCTCCCCCTATTGAGTAGGGTCTCCTCTTCCTTTTCCAACTCCTACATATCATATATATACCAATTCCAATATGAACAACAAAATCAGTCTAAGCTCAAAATTCAAGAATTGTAAAAGACTATTTGAAGTTTCTAGGGAGTCTAACTTTGCTTAAATCAAAACTATAAAACTCAAGATATGACATAAACAAGAGGACTGAAAAACAAAGGGGCAGGGCACGAAATTGCAACTTATAAAAACTTAACTTAAATCAACCCAAAACATAACTTACCAATATAACTTCAATAGATATTAAAAACCTTCTAACCTTCTAATTGCTAGCTCAAACAAGATTACAAGCTCTCCAAAAATCTCTCAAAAACTCCCTTTTTCTTCTTCCTAAAATCTCTACAATTTCTCTACATAAAAACACATACATATATACATACATACACATTTAAGCTACAACCAATCAAATGCCTCCAATTTGTCTACCCTTAAAGTCTCTTTATTTAATTGCCCAACAACTATAATAAATAAATATTTATCACATAAAACTAATAATAAAACTCTAATTTAATATTCACACAATATCATTACAAATTTCCACTTAGCCCCTTAATGAAGGAGGTATATTGCACAATACCCCCATAACTTTCTATTGCTAAAACTCACTCCCAACTTATCGTGCAATCTAGTCCTTCTCTAAAACACATGCACAATCTCAAACTCAATTAAAGTCCACTATCACATATGCATTACATACAAAACATACGTCATAATTACATATATTAAAAGTACGGGTATTACATGTCATCTCTATGCTACTCTAATAGCTATTGGTATAAGCAAATTTCATTAATGGCATTTGCTTATCCTAATTACCTCCAAACTCCAATGCATTTGTTCTGAGAATATCTTCCAAAATTTGAATGGTATTGTTCTGATTGATCATTCATTTGTGGGTGAAAAGCCGTACTAAATTTTAATTTAATACCTAATACTTCTTACAAACTCGGCAAAAAATGTGAAGTAAATCTTGGATCTTGATCTGATACGATCGACACTAGAGCTCTATGCAATCTCATGATCTCTCTTACATACAATTCTGTTAGCTTGTTCAAATTATAGTTGGTCTTGACCGGTAAGAAATATGCCGACTTCGTTAACTGCTCTGTGATCACCCAAACAGTATTATGTCCTAAACAATATCATGTCCTTATTGGGTTCTTGGTAGTCCCACTACGAAATCCATGGTGATATATTCTCACTTTCACTCAGGAATTAGAAAGGATTATAATAATTCTGTGGGATGTTTGTATTCAGCCTTTACCTGCTGACACGTCAAACATTTAGATACGAACTCCGTGACATCACTTTTCATTTCTTTCCACCAATAGTTTTCTTTGAGTATCCTATACATCTTCGTATTTTCTGGATGTATAGTATATGCCGAATAATGTACCTCTTCCATTATTTCTCGTCTTAATTCTTCTACATTTGGCACAAACAGTCAGTTTCCAAATTTTAAAATTCCTTCTTCATTACAACTTAATTCCTTCACCTTTCCATTTTTAGCATCTTTACGCAGCCTTTTTACTTCCTCATCCTCTTGTTGTGTTGCCTCAATTCTTTCTATTAAGATCAGCCTCACTTTTAAAGTAACTAACACACCATTAGAGAAATCTATCTCAACTTCTACATTTAGCTTCCTTAATTCAATCAATAGTGGCATTCTAGCCGTACGGATATGATACAAATTACTGCCCGATTTTTGACTCAGTGCATCTGTGACCACATTAACTTTTCCTAGATGGTATTCTATTGTGCAGTTGTAATCCTTTAGTAGTTCCACCCAATGTCTTCGTCTCAAATTTAACTCCTTCTGAGTTAAAATATACTTCAGGTTCTTGTGATTTGTAAATATTTGACAGGTTAACCCGTATAAATAATGTCTCCACATCTTTAATATGAATACCACTGTTGTTAATTCTAGATCATGTGTGGGATAGTTCTGCTCATGCGACCTTAATTGCCTCGATGCATACGCTATAACTTTTCCATCCTGCATCAATACACAACCAAGTCTTTACTTTAAAGCATCACTATATATCACATAATGACCTCCTTCAACACTTAACGTTAATATTTGTGTCATAACCAATTTCTCCTTTAAGACTTCAAAAGTTCATTGACATTCCGAACTCCACACGAACTTAACATTCTTCCATAGTAGCTTTATCAACGGTGATGCAATAATCGAGAAATTTTATATGAATCATTAATAATAGCCTGCCAATCCTATAATACTTTGTATTTCTGTTACATTTCTTGGTGGCTCCAAATTAACAATTTTGGCAATTTTGCTGGAGTCCATGTACACTCTTTCAGTAGATATCATATATCCAAGAAATGTAATTTTATCCAGCCAAAATTTACATTTACTAAACTTCGCGTAAAGCTGCTTAACTCTCAAAATCTCCAATATCATCCTCAGATGTTCTGCATGTTCCTCATTTGACTTCGAGTACACTAGAATGTCATTAATGAACATGATCATAAACTTATCTAGGTACAGTTTGAATACGTAATTTATCAGATCCATAAATGTAGCTGGTGCATTTGTATTCGTAGTGTCCATACCACATTATGAATGCAATCTTGTATATGTCAGATTCTTTTATCCTTAACTAGTGATAACTAGAGTGCAAATCAATTTTTGAAAACACTTTCGTACCTTACAGTTGATTAAATAAATCCTCTATCCTTGGCAAAGGATATTTATTCTGGATTATGACCTTATTCAGCTGTCTATAATCTATACACAGCTAAAGAGATCCATCCTTCTTCTTCATAAATAGTACTGGTACACCCTAAGGTAAAAAGCTCGGTTGGATAAATCCCTTATCTAATAGCTCTTGCAATTGCATTTTCAGTTCTTTCAGTTCCATTGGAGCCATCCTATACGGCGATTGTGATATAGGAGTTGTTCTAGGTATGAGTTCGATTTCAAACTTAATCTCACTCTTTAGTGGTAATCCTAGTAAATCTTCAAAAAATACGTCCTCAAATTCATTTACTACCGGTAGTTCTTTTAACTTCGCACCTTCTTTCTAATCTTCAATCACCGAGGGTAGATAGGCTTCATACCTTTTTTAAGATATTTCTTAATCTTCATCATTGAGATTATCTTAATAGGAGTCTTCCTATTTCCTCCGATAAATACTATCTTCTTTCCATCTTCTCCCTCCAATTCTAATCGCCTTTTTAAACAATTTATATTAGCTCGGTAATGGCTTAACCTATCCATTCCGAGTATAGTATCAAGATGTAGGGGTGTGAAATCCCATTTCATTTTACCCCTGTCAATTTTTACTAAAATATTCCTACACACCTTTTTGCATACTACACATATACCCATAGGCATACTCACTATCACAAGTTCATTCAAATCATCCATCCTAAGTTTATCATGTATTACAAAAGTTGACGATAAAAATGAAAATGTAGCACCAGGGTCAATAAGTATACGTGCCAACTTACCATTGATATATGCCTGGCCAGCTATTATGTCTGGAGAATTTTCTGCCTCCTTTTCTGTAACAGCATAAACCCTTGCTTGCTGCACACCTCTGATTACAGTACTCAGCTCTCCTGGTTAGTTTTGATGAGGTTCCTTTGCTTACATTCCCTCTTTAGCTATATTCGCAAGTCTTCCTACCCCAGTCACTCTCCCACCTCGCTCATTATGAGGAGCATATGATACTTGTACTGAAGGTTCTCTGGGTGGTGCTTTCGTGCAGTTTCTCGCGTAATGTTCGATCTCATTACACTGGAAATATCTAACTTCTAATTGACCATACCTTCCCAAATGATTCTTCTTATATACATTACACCATGGTAATGTGTCTTTTCCCTGCGTGCCAAATCCAGCACCGGTTTATCCTATCGGTCTAGCCGATTGTCTAACCAATACCTGACTCCCTTGAGGTCAGTTTTCACCTCCTGTCCTCACATTACTTCTGGAATAAGGATAGAATCTCGATCATCGATCCTCATTCCTTCTCTATGGTTACTACAATGATTCAGGTTATTGATTTCATTGGGTCCAAGTTGAAGCTTCAAATTCTTTATCTAACTTTTCCTATTCCATTGCCTTCTCAACCTAGCCTTAAAAAGTAGTTCCAGCGTACAAATTCAGCTTTCCTTTTAAGGATATATACAAACCCTCTCAAAATTTCTTACTCTTTTTCTCTTCGGTAGGGTAAATATCTTTGGCGTATTTATACAGATCTTCAAATTTATTAACATATTCTCTTACCGTCATCAATCATTGTGCCATATTGATAAATGCAACTAACTTCTCTTTTTTATAATTCTCGATCAGATATTCTTTACGGAATTCATCTTGAAATACTTGCCAATTCAGAGCATTTCCATAGAGATTTTGAATTTGAATTAACCAATCGTCAACTTTATCAAATATTAACCTGTAAATACTGCTCATCTTTTCTTCATTGGTCAATTACAGAGTTGTAAAAGCTTTTTCCATGGTTTTGATCTATTTGTCAACTTGTCCTGGATCTAATGTACCGTAAAAGTCATACGCTCCACATTTCTTTACGTGCTCAATTATGTCTCCGGGCCTCTTATACTTTTTTCTGTCTCTTTCTACTGTTGCCATGGCCATAGTTCGTGCCAATTCCACAGTATCTATATACATCATTGGTGGCACTGGGTTAGCTTCATTTCCACGTACAGGTTATTGTGGCTGTCCATTTTGTGCTCGCCTTAGTATGTTAAAATTCAATATCATCATCCTTGACGTCGAACTATCTCGCCCAATCTTAGCAGCACGTGCATGCCCATCACTCCTTTCATTAGTAACAGAGGCATATGATGAGGATCTATTCAGTGGTATATCTCTACTTCTATTCGCATTTTCTACCCTTTCTATTATACCCATTCTATCTACCTAGGCACCTCAGCCTCTACCTTGACTTCTCAGTCTACCTCTAGGCCTACCTTGAGCACCTAAACTACCTCCCCTAGTTCTTACCATTACTTAACTTCATGTAATTTAAGATCAATTCATTTAGTACTCTTAAATTATCACATTTCACATCATCAATCATTACTATTCATTCATTACTTAACTTTCTTCTAAATCTCAAATTTATTAGCCTAAGTTTTAAAAGTTATTAGAAATATCATTTGCACAATCTAAGTTTCAAAATTAATAATATTCTTAACCATATAATCTAAACTTTTAAAACCTAGGCTCTGATATTAAAAATTATGACACCCTTCCCCACCGGCACCCACGTAGTACACATTTACAATTCGAATTATCTATCACGGAGTATCAGCGTGGAAAGGTATCACTTCTAATAAGGAACCTAAAAAACTATCCAGATGGACTAGTTTGATAAACGGGACAAATATTATTTATATCACTGGAATAAATCTTAATAACATCCAAAAGAGGTTATTTACTAATTTGGTATATTATTTATTGCTTAATAATAATACTAAAATTTGTATACATTATAATCATCAATAATCACAAGCATATATGATAATATAATAAGAAAACTCATTAACAGAACACTAATACTGAAAATAATGTACACATATATACATTATAATATACAAAGTTAGTGTTCAGCGGCGAGAGGAGAAAACTAGAGAAAAGAGCTATAAAAAATATATTCAATATAATACATTAAAAAGGATCAGAGCCCTAACAAATCTCTAGAGAAGGTAGACCAACTACCCTAGGATATGCTACCCACATATTTACCTAAAAATAGTATCAACAATCCTAAACCTCAAACCTTTACCGATAAACAGGGGTCATAGCTTCAGCAGCGTCTACAACAGCTAAGTCTAAGTTATATTAACCCGGACTCCAACCTATGTCTTATAGGAAATGAAAATGACTATCAGAGAACCATCTGAAAAGTCATTCCTGATAGTACTAGTGCGGTAGTCAGTGGCTATGGGGTTAAAAAAAACTCGAAAAGAAAGCTCTGCGTCGAGATCATGTCTAATATAATACAAGACTATTGACTCGTCTCCATGTACGTCAAGAGACTGGGCTACCCACATGATCGCCATTTTTACTTTATAGGTATGTACAAAAGCTAAGCTGAAAATAAAACAGATTTATAAAAGAGAGTGGTGAGTATTTCTATGTGAAACACTCAGTGAATGGATAAAATAAACACTCTCGATAACTTAAAATAATAACATTTCAGATAATAAACAAATCAATTTTAAACCAATCAATATAATAGTTAAATAATAATTGTAAAACTAAAGGTTCCAACAATATCATTTGAAATATAAAAATCAAATCCCAATTTAACTCATTAGATCAATAAACAATCAAATCACAGTTGATTTCCTAAAGCAGTATATAATTACATTGTGTCAATGTGGTGAGTAGGGGTGAGCACGGTTCAGAGAAATTCGAGGAAAAAAATCTCCAGCACCGTACCATCTTTTAAGGATTTTAAAAATAAAATCTCCAATACCGGTACTAATTTTTTGTATGGTTCAGTACGGGGATACTGTGCCATACTAGTTTTTCGGTACAAAGATTTGAATTTTTCAGAATGGATCGGTATGAAACGGTACAGTTCAAAAATTCGATGGTTTAATATATAGTTATTTGTAATTAAGCCAGTGATCAGCTCTAGCTTATAAACACTAATTAATTAAAATCTTTAACTAATTATATATTTTCTAATCTTGCCATCCAGAACGCGTGATACATTTCATTCTTTACAAAAATTCTAACTTCAAAACAACTCTTCTCTACTACATGCCAAATATATATATATATATATATTCTTTCCTTCTCACCTACAAAGAAACCAAAACATTCTCACCAGTCACCTTAGCCTATAAGCAATAACACACAAAATTTAAATGTGACCTACCTTTGTAGTAAAATTATCTTCATGCATGTCTAGATGCATTGTCATGAAGCTGGCCATTCTCACATTCAGGTCATCCTACCGTAAAGAAGAAAACTCAACCATAAGAACATTCTACATTTAAAAAATTAGATCATCTTTTCCAACTATCAAAAAACCATATATAGCAAACTTACCTGAATGCTGTAAGCAAAAGAAGCTGGTGTACGGAAGAAATCCATCTGCTGTCCCTGTAAAGTATAAAAATATTATCAGTTGAACCCTGTACTACCCATGCTAAATGAGTGACATAAAACTAGCTTGCGTTAGTATTACTTCTTCCTGAGGCCAAAAGAAAAAAAATAAAATATATTCCCACGAATTAGTTTGATGCGCTTTATTGATATACATATGCAAGTGTAAATTAGTTTTTAGTAGGCTAAAAAACTATAAATTACACAAACTATTTATTGCAAGGTGTCTTTTACCCCAACAGTTGTAGACTCCTGCTCAGAGTTCACCTGCAGATAAAAAAGCTTGCTCAACATGATCATCACCATCAAATCTAAAGAAGCAAATCGCATTAAAAAAAGCATAAAAAAAGCTGAATCTATGCAAAAATGTAATCAAAGTACCAAAGATTCTAAATCAATCTAGAAAAAAGTAACTTACAGATCTATAAAAATTAGATATGTAATATTAATAATGATGTTGATGACACCGGTGAGAGTGATGATCACAAGAAGATGATGTTGACGACGGCGGTGAGGGTGATGATTAGAAGAAGAAGAAGATGTTAATAATAGCAGTGAGGGTGATGATGTCAATAAAGCGACAAAGATGGATTAGTTCTCTGAAATAAAGAAGAGAGAAACTGTTGCTGCGAAGACATGACAACTGGCTGCTGCTGCTGCAAAGAGCTTCAAGGCTGCTGCGAAGAAGAGGTGGCGTGACTGCTGAAATAAGGCTGTGAAGAAGAGCTTTAAGGCTGCTACTGAAATAAGGCTACTACTGAAATAAGGCTACTGCTACTGCGAAGAGCTAGTAACGTGACTGCTGGTTGGCGGTTGCTACGAAGAAGAGGCTGCTTGTAAAGAAGAAGAAGATGATGATGATTTATGAAGGAGAAACAGCGAAGGAAAGGGTCCAAAGGGAGATGCTATAATTTTATTGAGACAGAAAAAGAGGAAAGCAATTAGGGTTTGTCATGTTAAAAGTAATTTTTATTAAGTTAAGGTAGGTTCACAAGTTTTGATCAAAACTACAAAACTACATAGTTTTGTTAAGTTAGAATTTATATTATTTTTAGATTAATAAAGTTAATTAGGCTATAAAATATAATTATTAATCATTTGAAAATAATTATTATTGATTTATATAATTTCTTGTTGATATATAATTTGATATATAAAGTTGGTTACTTTAATTTGATTATATATAAAATACTTAGTAATTTAAAATTTATTTACTTAATTAATACTTACTATTAAACTATATAGTTTTGAACTTGTTTATAACTTAATAGTTAACTACTTAGTTTTGTTATGTTAAGGTCTATATTGTGTTTCGATTAATAAAGCTAATTAGGTCATAATTATTAATAATTTGAAAAGAATTTGTGTATGATTCAAAAAGTTAATTGTTAAAAAATAAGTCATTATGTAATTAATTAGTTGTAATTATAGCTTTTCGAAATGTAAGTGTAATATGTAATTATGTTAATAATAAATTTACACATATAATTTCATTGTTGATATATAATTTTTATAATTCAATAATTTAATTATATATATACAATTTTTACTAGAGCTAGTAACTTTAGTTTGATTATATATATAAAATACTTATTAATTTAAATTTTATTTACTTACTATTAAAATAGTATGGTACATATTTAATTAATCTTATAATTAGACATTAATTAGATTAAATGAGTTATATAAAATCTTATACAAAATTATGTAGTTTTAAGATTAAAGTACATAGTTTTGAAATTGTTTATACCTTAGTATTATATATTAATACAAGTATTAGTTTACAAAAACCATTCACTAAGTATTTTAGCTATAATTGATACTTCATAATTTGTAATCTTATGAACTTATGGTAATTTTAGTAATTTATTGATAATTAGTATTTCTTATATAGTAATCTTATAGTTAATAAGTTCGTGAATTAAATGTATTTAAATTTAATAGTATTATTGTATACTAAAACTATGTACATAGTTCCATAAGAAATTATACAATTTTTGCTAAATTTAATAATAATTTAGGATTAAATAATATTTTCTATTATATTTACTTGACATTAATTTTTCATGTTAATATTATTTTATATTATACCTAAAAATATATAACTTTATATTGCAATTAATAGTTTTTTTTTTAATTATATTTACTTAAAATTCATACTAATAAAATTTAGAAAATGTGACATTAATTTTTGCTAAATAGACGTTATATTTACTTGACATTCATTTTTCTTCCTAATAAAAATTATAAAATTCATACTAATAGAAGTTATATTTACTTGACATTAATTTTTTATGTTAATATTATTTTATATTATACCTAAAAATATATAAATTTATATTGTAATTAATAGTTTTGAAATTGTATTTACTTAAAATTTATACTAATAAAAGTTAGAAAATGTGACATTAATTTTTGCTAAATAGAAGTTATATTTACTTGACATTCATTTTTCATACTAATAGAAGTTATAAAATTCATACTAATAGAAGTTATATTTACTTGACATTAATTTTTCACATTAATATTATTTTATATTATACGTAAAAATATATAACTTTATATTGCAATTAATAGTTTTTTAATTATATTTACTTAAAATTCATATTTAAAATTAATAGTATGTAATTTAATTTAATACCAATGCTTAATGTGACCACTAATTTATGTTATATTTATATAATTTTTTATTATATTTACTTAATATTTTTATTCATATATATTACAATCATATAATAATACTAAAATTACATTGTTTTATTAAATTTATTAACATTAAAATCATAAATGATCTTAAAACTAATTCATTTTATGTTTAATTAATATTAATTTAGTATTATTTAATCAAAATAGGCTAAATCGAGTCTGTTTATGAGCTTATTCATGAACATGTTGAACGAGTATGTTCATGAGTTTGTTCACGAATATGCTAAACCAGCCTATTCACGAGTTTGCTCACGAACATACTAAACGAACTTGTTCATGAACATACTTAACGAGCTTGTTTGCGAGCTGTTTGCAAATACACTTAGCGAGCCTATTCGTGAACTTGTTCATGAGCTGGCTTACGAACACATTAACGAGCTTTCACGAGCCAAGCTTCAAAGCGTTTGAGCTCTGTTCGTTTACCTCACGAGCCCTAAAATCGAGTTCGAGATCGACTTGTTTAGTTTAACAAACGAGCTCGAACGAGCTTTTACCGAGCCGAGCTCCGAGCGGTTCACAAGCGGCTCTGTTCGTTTATACCCCTATCACATGAGCCTCAAAATTATATTTAGACTCAAGTAGTTTAGCTTAACAAATGAGTTCAAATAAGTTTTTAACAAGTCGAGCTCCGAGCAATTTGTGAGTTACTCCTAATTTATCATAAACCATTTTTAAAAAAATTATTGCAACTAAGTGTATAAATAAAAAACAAATTAACTTTAACATTTAACAAGATTTTGAATTATTATGACTAATAAAGAGAATGACTGTAATTATATAATAATTTTTTAAATTCAAAATCTCTTTATCAAAATCCTTTAAATAGTGGTCATTTCTTTAAATTCTCATTTAATGATTTTCCACAATTTTCATTTCTTTAAATTCAAAATCCTGAGGATTCAAATTCAAATATCATTAAAATTATATTATAATGAACTATTTTTTTTAATTCAATATTAGGATCACCACCAATATTAGTTATTTGTATATATATATTTTTAATTTTGGGGATTCAAATTCAAAAATTTCACATGAGAATAGTAATCAAAGTACTCCCAATTGGCAAATAGGTTTCTTTTATAGTCTAAATAATTGTGAATCATGATATTAATTATGGCAGTGAAATTGTAAGTTATCATAATTGACACTGTAGGTAACGTCACAGAGATACCATGGAACTCTTCTATAAATTGGTAATATTGTTCATATTTTTTGCTCTGTAAAATCGTGTAAGGCACTTAGTTTTGGTTGTCGTCTGGTGGATACCGTTTTGTATTTAGTGAG
>CATIWO010063843.1:0-16549 GCA_949673435.1 Macaranga tanarius | reverse complement strand
AAGTCTTAATTAAAGAGACTAAAGTTCAAGCTTGATAATTGAGCAACACTCGAATTGGGATAGTCGAGATGCGCAGTGTTGCTTAAGGAGGACCTAACTTTCGGCATCGGATGAGTCACGGGGTCCGTAATATATCAAATCGAAGCTGACTCAGAGAGCTATATGGCTTTTATAAGAGAACTCAACGAACCCCGTTTTGATGTTCAAATTCAACCATTTAGGCCTCCGTTTGGGGCTTCAAAATTTTAATGGAAATTATGGTCTTAAGTGTGCATGGCACTAGGAGTTAGAGAGCCCATGTATGAGACATGACATAATTGGGTAGTTGTGTATAGTCGAAGCCTAGGGCCGAATACACATCCTACCATATAGGTGTATACAATCTTATTCCTTCTTATAAAGGACTTATGAACTTAAGAAGTAGAATAATAAATTATGAGAATTTTAAAGTCTCCGCGTAGAGACTAAAGTATGTTCATTAACAATGAGGTCAGGAAGATAATGAAATAAGTGAATGATAATTATATTAAAGTATCCAGTATAATCAAGTGAAACTAAGATTTAAATCCTAAAAGAAATGAATGATGAGATGTTAAGTAATTATATATATTCAACTTTATTCCTTTCTGGTAAGGATAGGTCAAATCTAGAGATGGATAATTAAGTGAAAACATCATAATATTCAATGTTTTAGTTAATATAGATGGTGTTCAAGTATCCAATATAAAGACTAAATATTGAAATACTCCAGCGTAATCCAATATGAGAAAAATATAGAAGTCTGAGAATGATGTTTTACAAGAAAGGCGCAAAGAAATACAAGTGATGCTAGGATACTCGAGAACTCCTAAAAGAAAGTGATGTAGTTTTAATTGAATATAACCCTAAGGATTAGAGATTCCTTATCTGGGACATGGAAGGTTTGTAGAGGTATACATTCGATGCCGGGGGCCGGATACACACAATATCATGCAGAGATAAATCCATGTTTGAATAATAGTTGGTAAATATGTATAGTCGTTGTCTGTGGCCGGATACACATATTACCATATAGGATTATAGTTAAGTAGCATACACGCTAATTTATAATTGAAGTTAATCAATGTGTATAGCCGTTGCCTGTGGCCGGATACACATGTTACTATACTGTGAGTGGGTATATGTGCATAGCCGATGCTGGGGGCCAGATGCACATGATACTTCATAAGACTAAGTTAATAAATGTGTATAGCCATTGCCTGTGGCCGGATACACATGTTACCATAATGTGAGTTGGTATATATGAATAGTCAATGCCGGAGGCCGGATGCGCATGATACTTTATAAGACTAAGTTAGTGGATGTGTATAGCTGTTGCCAGGGGACGGATACACCATGTATAGTCGTTGCCAAGGGCCGGGTACATGTATGCATAGCCGTTGTCAGGGGCCGGATGCATAATTTACCACGAAGATATAAGATTACATATGAGATATATGTATAGTTGTTGCCAGGGGACAACTACATATATTATTTTGGATTGACCTTTAAGTTATTATGGGCTTAAGTGCTGATCACACTTAAGTAATGTTACTATGAGTATTGAATATAAATAAATACTTGCGAGATATTATAGTGTTGAATGATATTGCAATTAATATCATGTGTATGTGTATGAAGTACTCCTAGTTAATAATTTTCAATGGATGGTGTATGTTGATGATGATCTTGTTGTTAGTATGTTTAAATATATTATCAAAGAATATATGGTGAGGTGTTGATTTGTTTCATTTACTGATTTGTCTTTTAATATATTACTTGAATTATGAAGGAATTATTTTATGTTTGAATTTCTGATTATATAAAAGAAAGGTTAGTTAGTAAAACTATATAGATATTAATATAGCGTATTTATTTAATATTGATAGCTATTGAATCCCTATTATTTCATGTAATAAATATAAATAAAAAGAGATTTTATGAAACTTTCAAACGAGTAATGTAGGCGGTCATTTTTGAACATGAGAATTATTTGAATATGAATAAAATATTTGAAGTTCATTGGTTCTCACTGTTGAAATTATTGGAAGTTGAATTTAAAGATTTTCTTATGATAAAGTTTCAAAATAATATTTTATCCACTCACTAGGTAATTACCTTATGAAATTACTCACACTCGTTTTGTTTTTAAAATTTTCAGTATATGTGTTTGATATCTGCTTAGCTAGCAATTGAGAGACGACAGTGCAGTGGACAACGACAGTAAAGAAGATGGATAAGATGAAGATTTTTAGAAATATATGAAGAGTGATATTAGAATTTGTTATGTAATATAATGTCAACCTCGAGTTGTATAAAAAGATGTAAATATTTGAAATAGCTTTAAAGTTTAGTATTTACTTCTTGTAATATTATTGTTAAGAGATCATTCACTATCATTAATTCTTTAGTTATATATACTAATGGAGTAAATAGTAGTGAGGGTGTTACAAACTCCATCGTTAAAAAAAATAAACAACTATTTTAATTAATTGAATGAAATGATTGATTATAAATTTTTATTCCTATGATTATTTTAAGTGGCAAAAAATGTAAATATTAAATGTAAAAACTATTATTCTATCGCCATTAATAATTATCATTTTTTGTGATGGGGAATTAAATTACGTGAACCAATTGAAAACAAATTCTTAAGTTGGTACCATTTTTTTTACCATAGTAATAAACTGTGATATATATGCATTTTTTAGTCATTTTCTATTAGGGCTGTGCATCGGGCGGGTCGGGTCGGGTCTCGACCCGAAAATTTTCAAGAATTCAAACCCAAACCGAAACTGAAAATTTTGGTTGGGTTTTTGGGTCGGTTTTCAGGTTACCCGAAAACCATAATATAATAATAAATGAGATAAAATAACACTAGTAAAGGGTTAGTTGGGTGGTAAAGGGACTTCAAATCTTCTTATGGGCGCAGGTTCGAATGGTAGTAACAACATTCAAGGAGGATTTGAACCGGTGACGTCCACATGAATTGGACAACACCTTTACCACTCTACCACCAAAAGATTTTGACATATTTCAGCTTAAATATATATATATTTATGTATAATTTCGGGTTTCGGGTTGGGTCGGATTAACCCGAAAATTTGTGAAGTTTCAATAATTGAAACCGAACCGGTGTGGGTCGGTTTTGCACACCCCTATTTTCTATGAGTATGCACAAAACACTGTTGATTAGCTCTTTTTTATTACTATTATTATAAAGATGATTGGCATAAATAATCTCTAATGTAGCAAGTTAAAATAATATAATATGCTAATTATAATTATATTTAATGTAGTAAATATAATTTTTAAGTTTACCGTAGAGTATTTAAAATTGAATACCTACTTATTTTTTGAAATATTATGTCTAAGTAGTTTTATTTCTAAATAATTTTAAAAACATACCCTCTTATATTGTCTCATATATTTAATAAAATTTTAATTTTTATGATTGCTAACCTCAAATGATCCAATTCAAATTATTAAACAAATAAATTTCTTTTTTATTTTAATTTTTTATTACTATCTCATTTTACATTTTTATAAAGACATTATTTTCACCATATATGTTATATATCTCTGTTAAATTAAATAATATTTCATGTTATGTTACTTAAGCTATACATGATGAAGAAAAGGACATATTACTTTTTTTTTTTTTTGAACATGAAAAGGACATAGTACTTTATCACTTTAGTAAATTTTTTTTTCACATAATCCGCTCTCCTTATATCATGGGAATCGAATTCTTAAACCTTTATTCCATTACAATGCATGTCTCTATCACTTAATAGACAATAGATACTTCATACTTAAAAAAAATTATCTCACATGACATTACACATATATTCTTAAAGAATAAATCTCATAATTTTGTGCATTATAATTTATAAACATTAACGTAGCACTTAGGATTTTTATTGCAAATTGTATAGTATATTGTAGTCTATTTATGATTAGTACATAATTGTTTTGTTCATGAAATGAATTTTAAGTGAAAGTTGAATTGATTTTTGTTAGTTAGAGCCCAATTATAATAATGTTAATATTGATGAAATTAAGATGTACCAAAATCATAAAATCAAACCAAAAAAATATAGTTAATCGAATATGTATATTTTATGTTTTTATATATAGAGGTATGCATGTATTAGTTAACTAAAAGATTAATTTAAATAAATTTTATTATTAATTAAACTAATTTTAAAAGATAAAAATAATTTGTCTAGATATTGCACTTAATCATTGAATATTATTACAAATATTTTAACTATATTGTACTTAATTACTACAAATATAACACATGTGTGTCTATATATATATATATATTTATTTATTTATTTATTTAATAATTGAATGTAATATATTCGAATATATAAAAATAAAAAATTTAAATAAAGTTAACATATTTCACTAAAAAAAAGAAATAATTAAAATATAAACAAATCAAACAAGTTAAGCCCCAAAATACTTAAGTATCATCATTTAAAAAAACATGTTTAGCTCGGCCAGACAAACTATGAAAAATTGATTGACAACTTTGCATCAACTTTTAATTAAAAAAAGTTTAAAAATAATAACAATATTAAAACAAAAAATTCAAAACTTACAAGTAAAGCCAATTGGCATGATTAGTTGTATAATTTAAATCATTTCCTACCCAACCCATCTACCCATATACGGCTATACCCAGTAGTCTCCCACCCCAAACAGCAAAAATAAGAATAATAAATAATAAGATCAATTAGCATTCTAATCTTATTAATAATTTTTCAAATGAAAATAAATATAGTAAGCAAACTTTAATTTAATAATTAATTTTTTTTGTATAATATTCTTAAAATTTTAAGATTTAAGGTTTATCTCTTATAAAACTAAATTAAATATTTCCTTTTTTTAATATGAAGATTAAATGACAGTCGTAGAATTTTTTTCTTTTTTGGTCAAAGAAGAATATCATTCAACAGCGAATAGGAACCAATACATTGGACTAAAAAGTCCAGGCATTTCCTGAGCTAGCAGAGCCAATAAACTAACCATCAACCTAATCACTCCCTAACCAAGGGGTTCTCATATGAACCACTGTAAGTCAGTTGACAACTGACTCAATAAGGGAAATGACACCAAAAATTAGGGAAAGAAAACGTTGGCCTAAGCAGCAAACCAACGAGCAACATGCAGAAAATAATGGCTCAGTCAGTGAATGTTACTAAACTATACTGAAGAGAAAGTAACTCAACTGACTAAAACCTACTAAATACAAAAAACAAAAAGCCATAAAGCCAAAGGAGGGCTAAAGGGAAAGTCCTGCGACTTGTCCTAAAGACAAAGCCTCCTTGACCATTTCAGAGTTGATGATTGGTGATTGCTCTTTCTGACTTTACAGAGATTGGCGAGCTTATTGTTTCAGCTTAAACTTCCTGGTGCAGCATATAGTGTACCATTTCTCTTGGTCTACACTTTGGCTGGTGTTGCCAAATAGATTCTCTCTGGATAGATTGATGGACGCTACTGCCCTAAGCTCCAGGATTTGAGTTGTATTTTCCTGTAGTTGAGGTTTGGGTGGTGGATTGGGCTTGCTGAGCTTGGTCTTGGCCTGGGTTTCTTGGATTGGGCCCAATGATTCATTTGGAGCCCGGAAAGGAGGTGTCTTATCATTCTTTCTCTTTGCATTTGTCCCATCATGATCGAGTGCTTGAGTTAATAGTCCCTGTCCTGCACACGTGAGGGATAAGGTGGTGCTTTGGTTGTCAAGAAGTGAACCTTCCCCATTACGCTTTCTTGTGGGGCTCAAGGAGAAAACATCATTGGTCTGGTATAATGATCGTTGCATGCTCCTCACTTCTGCCCGGGGCATGTGCATCTACATTCTCTCTAATTGCTCACTGAGGTGGTCAGAAGGGGAACTCGGATTCAACTGAGTGAAAAACTTGTTCAACATTGTTCTTGGCTGTGGGGCACGAAATCAAGGTCCATATGTCTTGGTGCTGCTAACCCTATCTGAAATTTCCTCTTCAGTTTTGTAGAATTTGCAGTTTTGAGTGTTGTGATCTAAAAAACCACATAGATAGCACATTGTTGGTCACCTTTCATATCGAATGTGAATCCATTGATTCTTGTTTCCCCTCTGATTCATGAAACCTTTGGGTATAGATTTTTTGAGGTTGACTCGTACCCTCATGCGCATTATTGGTTCCCATGCTATTGTGGTCTTGAGTGATGCATCTATTGAAACCAAGCCTTCAAAAAGGCTTTCTGCTATTGATTTCGCATTTCCCATTGTAACTTGATTCATTGGGAGATCGAAAAGCTGGACTCAGATGTTTTTTGTTGCAAAGTCAAGATCGTTAATTGTCAGATGGGGCATCCATTCCTGAATAACCAACATATTCCTGTGAATTGACCATGGAACTCCATCCTTTACCCTTTGTTGGTTATGTGGATCTGTAAATTTGAAAACAAAAGTGTTTTGAATGGCTACTTCTTGAACTTGGAACTGGGAAGCAAATGACCATACTTGTTTGAGTATACTTTGAAGTGCTGGAGCCGAGTAAATACAGCTAGCTAGTATTCTTCTTGCCAAGCTTGAAGTGAGAGGCTCTTGTGAGTTGGGTGGGTCATCACTGAGGGTTAGGGTAGGAATGGTTTCAGGTGGTGAGTCTTGAGTGTGGTTAACTCGGTTTTGAAAGGGGGTGATCGAGGTACTTGACGAGGCCATATATGTGATGGTGATTAACAGGACTGAGAGATTGTGGAAGAAGTTAGTTTTGATGGAGGTGAGGATCGAAGATGGCTTTTATAGGTAAAGAGGATGAGAGCTGTGTTGGGAGAGCTATGAGGAAGCTGTGAGAGAGAGATGTGTTAATTATTCCTGCTTCATATTCCTTTACAGTAGTAGAATTTAAACCTTATTTCTTATGATGCATTTGGAGAGAAATTATTATTAGACCACTTTCTCACTCTAGCAAATTAAATATTTTCATTAAATAACAATAATAAAAACTCTTGCTATGATAAATAAATTTGTACTAAAATAAATAAAATTAAAACAACGCATATTAATATTTATATATCAACAATTATAATTAAATAAATATTAATTTAATAATTTTAATTTAATTTGTGTTGCGAAGAATAACTCCAATGATAAATATTTTCATCAGTGAAGAAAAAAAATTATATATTAAATTATTATTATCATCATGATGCTGATGGAGGGCAAAAAGGTAATTTAATAGCTAAATAATATTCGCTCCTGTAAATCTTTGTCTCATTCACCAATTCAATTTTAATTTAATTTTTTCCTTTCAGTTACTTAAACACAAAACAAACAGAGGAAACCAAAACCAAAACCAAAAAAACAAAAAAATTTATTAATTCAATTTTATTTTTGTTTGTTTTAATTATTCCCACCCATAATACCAATCTCAATCCAAACTTCGAATTGAAAAAAATTAAATTGAATTGAATTTGTAGTATTTTTTTTTTTTTTATTCCCTCTTCCTCTGCATCCCTTTGTTGAGGGAGGGATCAGAGGGGATCACTGAATACTCTGTTACACGCCATTTCTTGAAATATTTGATGATAATGATATAGTAAACTTCAAGAAGAAGAAGAGGAGGCAACTGGGTATTGGTTTTAAAGAAGAGAAAATGGACACGGTTACAGAAGAAGATAAAGAAATAATGGAAGGTTGGTTATATCTTGTCCGTTATAATCGGATTGGGTTACAGTATTCAAGAAAACGTTATTTTGTTCTTGAAAATCATCTCCTTAAAAGCTTCAAGTCTCTTCCTTCTTCTAAACACCAGGTCTCATTTTTTTTTTTTTTGTTAATCTCTGTTTTTATATATATATTTATGTATTGCTTTTATAGATCATGCTTCTTGTTATATATTGTGATTATCTTTTTGTTTTCTTCAGATTATGATTTTTTGTTTCGAAACTTATCTTGTAAGCATGTTGCATATGAATTGATTTCTGGGTTCTTGTTATTTCTTCGTTATTTATTTATTTTTGTGATTAGTGCAGTACTGTGTAGCACATTGTGAACTAGTTCAATTTGGTTATTGATTATGAGATGCAGTGAAGTTGTTATAGATTCTTTGATTATGGTTGCAGTTTTTTCTTTAATGGATTTCTTGTTTTTGGGTTGATTATTATTTTTAAGTTTTCTGGGTTCTCTCTTTTTTTTTTTTAATCATAAGTAAGGCTATAGCGTTTCAGTGGCCATAAATTTAAGCAACCATTATTGATGAGTGTGATTCTCTTTGTGCTTGATAATGGGGAACTAATGCACTTTAGATTCAATGGTTAGTTAAACTGGTTTTTAGGTGTCTGTCAGCCTTCTTGTTGCCGTAATCATAACACCAAAAACTTTCTCAAGAAAAAATTTCACTGATTTAGACTTAGCCTTAATGAAAGTAAAAGTTTTATTTTTTTTTTATTGTTCACATTCACTTTTTATTAGCCATTTATACAATTATCAGCTTTAAAACCTTGGAGGTGCTTTTATTTGAACATAGCAATTTGTGCTCTGCCATGAAATCGATGCAAAGAAATTTATATTCCGATATCTGTGTTCTGTACAAGTCTTTCTATGTCAGGAATATTTCTGCTTTAACATTATAAGTCATTATCATTGTTTCTTTAGTCTATATTGTATCCTGCTATTTAGATGAATATCATGATATTGACTTCAGTTTTCCTCTTTATTCTTTTTTGGTGCATATGGGGTTGGATACATAATAGGAAGACACTCAACGACCTTGATGGATGATTCCTCACCTAAACCATCCAGTGCTCTACTCTATGCTGTTGCAAATAATTTTAGCCTTGTTGCTTCTGAATTTTAAATAAAATAATAGATAAAATAGACCCAAAGTTCATTAGAATTGCTTATATGATAAAGGGAAGATTTAGGTATTCAAAGATAAAAAAAGTATAGCATGATAAACATCAAAATGTTTGCATCTGGGTTGGGTCCACAAGCAGGGAAAATGATCAGGGAGTGTATTGACAAAGTAAATTGAAACATTTATTTCACACATTTAAATGCATGCATAACAAGATAATAAGAATTGTAAGTATATTCACATATTTTATTATAATTTCTGTAGTTATATGAATAAAGAAGTGCAATAGGCAAATAAATATACCAGTGATTTGAGGAAAGTAAGGGAATCTTTGTAATAGACCAATGCATGTTTAAATGTATCCATGAAAGTATAATAAAATGATGATTATCTATGTGGATTCAGTCCTGCCAGTGTATTTAGATGCATAAATTGAATGGGGCAGTTACAGAATTTCATGCTTATATTTCATTTGGATATGTAGATGTTCCATGACAAGATTTTCAGTCTGTTTAACAAACAATTTCAATGATTTTGCATATGAAAGTTGCTTTGCTTTATATATATATATATATATATATAATTTTCTTGCCAATCTCAAGGATTTCAACATTATCAGGACATAGTGCTGCATTTGGGTCACAAATGCTATCTTGATGGTTTGCTTTAATTTGCTGTGCAGGATCCTGTCCGAAGTGCAATTATAGACTCATGCATTCGGGTCACTGACAATGGTAGAGAAAGTATTCATAGAAAAGTATGAAAGCAATGCTCTTTCCCTTGGTTGACATGATTTTGTGGGTTCTTTTACTCCCTTTGCTGGGTGAATTTATTTACGAGAAAATTTTCGTGTATGCATTTGTAGGTGTTCTTCATTTTTACACTGTACAATACTTCTAATCATAATGATCAACTTAAGGTGAGGTGACTACTCTATAAAATATTTTTATTTGCATATTAAACTTTTTATGTTTAAGTTGTGAAATCTAAACATCATAGCTGGGAGCAAGCAGTCCTGAAGAAGCAGCAAGATGGATTCATTTTATTCAAGAAGCAGCTCTAAAGGTTCCATATTTATTGATTTTCTTCTACAGCATGCTTCTATGTGTTAGACATACTCATTGCCTGTATATATTGTCAGGGTGGTCAGAATGTCATTGGGTGTTCAAAGAGCAGTTGGCAGTCCTTTAGGTATGATAACACTCTCTAGTATTATTGCTTTACTGGTACCTTCTTGCTTTTTTCTTGTTTATTTACATATTTTCTGTTACAAAAACTCAACAACAATCTAACATGTCTCTGTTGGAGAATTTTTGGACATGCATTCTCAATTCTGAGTACAGACAGATGTAAGGAATATCTAGTTGTATTTGTTTGTAAAAAGGCATGAGGGCGTAATCAAATTTTGTGGGGAAGGTGTTTTCTAATTCCTAAAGTCATGTCCCGTCTTTATTTTCTAACTTTTGTATATATTTATGCTCTCAGGTTGAGTGGTTCCAGTCGTATAAGCCACAGCAAACCAATAGACTGGACTGTTTGCTCATTGAGACACAGTGATCCGGTGACAGATGTTATTGCACCTTCACCTTGGACAATATTTGGATGTCAGAATGGTAAGATTGCAGTTTGTAGGCTGTTTTCGAACATAAGTTTCATGCTTACTGAAAATGGCTTTATGTAGGTTTACGTCTTTTTAAAGAAGCAAAAGACAGGGATTCTCATGGGAAGGTGAGTAAATTTTTATAATTTATCAGTTCTCATACATAGTTATTAAAATGTTATTTTTCTCGGCAGTGGAATGATCATCCTGCAATAATGGCCGTGGGTGTGGTTGATGGACCTTCAGAAGCCATTTTTCAAACTCTTATGTCTCTTGGTCCTTCAAGATCAGAGTAAGTTTTTGAACATTCACGAATTACAATTGAGCTTTAATTTGGTATTTTATTTGGTCAATGATCATATGGGTTGATGTGATCATTGAAGTACAAAAATTGTAGATAGAAATAAAGAAAATTTATGTGTCTTCCCACAGCGATCATCAACAAGGACAATCAAAATGATTACTTGTTTATAGAGAGCTTACCCTGTAGATGGGAACATTATAATTGTTTAAGGACATCTGCATGCTCAATAATTGGAATTAAAATAAAAATGTGCCTTTGCTATCGGATGCTTTGCATGTAAGGCATATGGAAACTGTATTCACATTATTAGTTATCTTGTAATCGCTATTGAACTTTTGTTCATTTAGCAACTTGCTTTCTTCTTTTCTTTTCCTTTTTTTTTTCAAAGAATACATACACATGCATGCATGTTTAGGGTACTTACCAATTTATTTCTTATTTATCATTAAAATTCTCTTTGATTGACTTGCAGATGGGACTTCTGTTTCTACAAGGGTAGTGTGGTTGAACACCTTGATGGTCACACTGATATTATTCATAAGATGTTATATAATGATTGGTTGCCTTGGTCAGAACAATATCTTTATTAATGTGTTTCTGTCTTCTCCTACTGCAATACTTGAAGAATCTGAATGTGTTATTCATCATAATCCTTCAGGGGAATGAAAAGAAGAGATCTTTTGCTGAGGCGTTACTGGAGAAGGGAAGATGATGGAACATATGGTAATTAAGACTGCTGTGGAGCAAATAGTCATGCTTTACATTTAAACAGGGCTATCTGAATTCCAGTAATTTAATTAACTTTGTTCTGCTGCAGTTATTCTCTACCATTCTGTGTTTCACAAGAAGTGCCCACCCCAGAAAGGCTATGTCCGTGCCTGCCTTAAAAGTAATGTATGCTTAAATATTTGGAAGTGAAATGAATTTCCTGGATCTTTTGATCATTTTTGTATTGTATACTACCTGTACTTGAGATGGACGACGCAGGACAGATGTGCAATAGTTAAATGTAGCATCTTCATCTCTCTAGTTTATTTGTTTAAGTTGATGTTTGACAGCGTTTTTTAATCTTGTACTCATAACACACAAATTCTGAATTCCCCATGCTCCTCTTGGTTGGCTTGCCTCGAGTCGAAACTAGTTGGATATAACATTTTGCATTCTCTTGCAGGTGGAGGATATGTCATATCACCTGTAAACCAAGGGAAACGATCTGTGGTAAAGCACATGCTTGCTATTGACTGGAAATTCTGGAAATCATATATACGAACTTCATCAGCTCGATCTATTACCATGCGAATGCTTGGAAGAGTTGCTGGTAATCTTCAACCTTTAATAAAGATATATACGTCTTTTGTGTGTGTGTGTGTGTGTCATGTATTATGATGTTTTGATATTGGAGTAAACTGAAGCTATGCTGCATTTGCAGCTTTGCGAGAGTTGTTCAGAGCAAAACTGGGCACCTGTCCTTCCTCTGAATTTTCATCAGGAGAGTTGTCAAGAAACATGAAGTTGCATCAGTGTGAGGAGGATAGGAATGTAGGTGATGGGAACACTAAGGAATATCTAGATGAAGAAGCAGATAAAGCGCCTTCAGAACATGCCAGTTTAATAGGCCTGAAGGATGCTGCTGATGAGTTTTTTGATGTTCCAGAACCCTCGGAACATGAACAATCAGAGAATGATTGGAGCTATGACTTTGGCTCTGAAATATACTCTCAGGTATGTACTAATTCCTTATTTCTTGTTACATACAATGGGAACCTAGAATTTGCAATTGAGGCCTTAGAGGGTCTTCAGTTTTGATCTCTATCTCTTAAGGATCAACCATGTTGTCATAACAAGAGAACACAGTTGATCTTATAATAGAGAAATTTCAGGGAATGAAGGCATTTGACTTTTGAGGACTAGTGGGCTAGTGGCAAGTTTCTTCTAGTCTAACCAGCTCTTATGTGTTCTATATGTAATTGAGAGTTTTATTTTGGCTGGACTTGGTTATTGGTCTAATTGTTTGATTGATTTATCTTTAAAAACTCCCAGTAGCTGTTTATCCCACATAATCATTCTTACTGTTTTACTTTGTCCAATCCTGTTTCAGTCGCTATGTCATTCTTTGCTGCATATCAATATTCTGCATTTGATAGATTTTTCATATGTTGCTTGTGTTGTTTCTGACTTTTCTTTTGACTGAGCTGCAGGATACACGACAACCTAAGTTATGTACTGCTGCTGGTTTTGTGAAGAAATTGCATGATCTTGCTGGTAAAGTCGGTTTTTGTGATCAGTATTGAGATTAAGCTAGTGATGGTTAATCATAATTGCTTCAGTCAGATGTGCTTGTGTGATTTACTATTGTCTTGTGCAATTTAATTACATTTAGAACTCATCTACAGTTCAAAAGAGGGGTTATGTGGACTTGCAAGAGATGGCAAGGGAAGACAGCATCTTGTGCTGTTATGGAACAACTCTTCCAAAAGACCCAACCTGTAATATGCTTTCTAGTTGGACAGCGGCTGATCCTGCCACCTTTTTAATTCGTGGTGAGAACTACCTTGAAGACCAGAAGAAGGTATTAGTCATAGTTTAATGACCATAATTCTGAAATGCCATGTTGCTGTTGGCTACTTATTGAATAGGCAGTAAATTTGTTAGTCCTTGTGCTTAATCAGCATTATCTTGATTTTTTTGTCTGATATTTTGCTTATCAATAGCATGTCGACTTCTATAATTTCTTAAACCAGAGTTTCAGCCTGTTGTCTTCAAGCTTCCCTCATTGATAATGTGGATTCTCATGAGATTGTTACTCTTTGCTGTTATTTTTCTTTATAGTTTAAAGCAAAAGGCACGTTGATGCAAATGGTTGCAGCAGACTGGCTTCGATCGAACAAGAGAGAAGATGATCTTGCTGGCCGTCCTGGGAGCATTGTTCAGGTAATATTGTATTTTCTTACTACTACTTTTGTAGATTTATAGTCACTGATCTTATATAAGTTTAGCTAGCCCCTCTCACATGTCTGACTTTATATTTGAAAGCTATACTAGAAATAAACTTTATAACATTTTTTGCAGAAATATGCTGCACAGGGTGGGCCAGAGTTCTTCTTCATCATAAACATACAAGTAATAATTCTTATAATCACCCAGGTCTTGATCCTAATGACACTATATATGTTGTTGCTCATTTGGAAAATTCATGTTATTGAAAACAGGTCCCAGGCTCAACTACATATAGCCTTGCCCTATACTATATGATGACTACACCTTTGGAAGATTCACCCTTGCTTGAGAGATTTGTTAAGGGGGATGATGCTTTTAGAAATTCAAGGTTTAAGCTCATACCTTACATATCTAAGGTGAGTACAACTACTAATCAATGTAGTAGACTGGATTTAGATTTATGTTGTGCAAACTTGGTTAGTTTTTGTCCCTGATCAAGGCTTGATCATTTGTTGCTAAAAAGAATACATGTAAAACAAATGAACCATTTGCCTAATAACATCTATTGCATAAATATAGTTGTTTTACTTTGGAAAATATCGCCGTATTTTTCTCCGTTTCGGGGCTCTAGTAGCTGATTTGAATGCTAAAAAACAAGTGAATTGAGTTTAGTTCTTCCCTTCCAGCTGTGTATTTTGTATACCACTTTAATTAGAATGTTATGTATGAAAATGCTAAAAACTTGAGGCTTGCCCTGATCCTAATGATTAGTTGCTGAAGCCTCTGAAGAAAGTCTGGCATGTACTATTGTTCTCAGTATATCTTCTACAAGTCATTGCTAATATGAAGCTACATTTATTTTCTCAGGGTTCGTGGATAGTGAAGCAAAGTGTGGGAAAGAAAGCGTGCCTGATTGGCCAAGCGTTGGAAATCAATTATTTCCAAGGAAAGAACTACATAGAGGTAAACTTGCAAGAACAGTTCACTTCAGAATTTATGAAGTGTTATTTAAATGTTAGGGGTTCATCAAAGCTTGAAAATCGTTGGAAAGAGGCTGTCCATATTTCTTAGAAGGAACTTGTGCTTATCCTGAATTTGAATATCCTTTTCAGCTTGGAGTAGATATTGGGTCATCCACAGTTGCAAGGGGCGTGGTCAGTCTCGTTCTCGGTTACCTCAGCAATTTGGTCATTGAAATGGCATTTTTGATTCAGGTAAAAGAAAATAACTGTATTCTCAAAGCAGAGATAAAATATATACATTGCTGAAATAGTTAGTGCTTTCAGATTTTGAGGATGAGCTCCGTCGATGACCTCTTGAACAATGCAAGACTCCATGATGAAACGGAGTATCCTGTTTTATGATCTTTCATGTGCATATCTAAATATCAGTTTTTTCTGATGCAGGCAAATACACCAGAGGAGCTTCCGGAGTCTCTTCTCGGAACCTGCCGCCTTAATCATCTGGATGCCTCTAAAGCAGTTTTATTGGATTCATGATTATAATCTGTTTCACATTTACATCCTTTTAGAAAAAAAAGAAAATGGCCAAAGAAGCATTTGTCTTGGAATGGAAACTAATTTTCAAAAATCATTCTTTTATTCAACAAGATTGATATTAGCTTCAATCTGTTATGCTGTAAATATAATTGGAGGTTTACAGCCACTCTTTTGTAAAGATATATGCTCTTCCAAGTTAGAGCTCATTCTTCAAACCAGTTTTGTGGTCTATTCTGAAATTGCCACAAGAAAATGAAACATGCAATGCCAAATGGAAGGAAATAATCAATAAAACATATGATTAGGTTACAAATTGAGTTTCTTCTGACCATCATCCTAAAATTTAATTGAACTACACTATTAATCATCATGTCCTAATCTGATACAATTTAATCTAATACAATCTTTCCTTTACAGCATTAGTTGAAACATATATGAATTTCTAGTTTAATTATTTTACTAATGTTATCAAATTTGAACTACACTAATAATCATATCTTAATCCAATTCAATTTTTCTTTTACAGCAATAGGTGAGAAAGATATCAAATTCAAGTTTAATTATTTTACTAATATTATCAAATTTGAACTGCACTAATAATTATCTCATAATCTAATTCAACCTTTCTTTTACAGCAATAGCTGAAAAAGATATGAATTTGAGTTTTATTATTTTATTAGTATTATCAAATCTATTGTATTCAATATTAATATTTTTTTAAAATATTAAAAAATGGTACTCCCTCCGTTCCATTCCAATTGTCGCTTTAGAAAATAAAATTTGTTCCACTTCAAGTGACGTTTTGAGATTACCAATAAAAAATAAATGTTTATTTCCAACTTTACCCTTATATTGGTTTTAAAGTAAATCTTGGTTTTAGAGAAAAGTATTAACTTCTAGTCTTTTTAAGATTAGAATAGTTGTAATTAATAACTTTTAGTTTTTCTAAAAGAGGGTAATATAGTCATTTGCACCTATAATTATGTCTATTAAATAGAATTCTTAATCTTTGTAAAACAACCTTAAACGACAATTGAAATGTAACGGAGAGAGTAATATATTATTATTATTTCCAGTTTATGATATTGTAGGCGGTGGGGTTCAGCGCGTGCCCAAGTGTTCGGCGACCACGGCACTGTGCGGGCTCAGGGTCCACTAGGAATACAACTTTGGGCCTTTTTTACAGGATTTAGTCGGAGTTGGGAGTCGCCACCCGGATGAAACCCGGGACACTTTTACAGCAACTGGATTCCACGGAAGATACCCAGCAGCCGTCCTCAGAGATTGGGTTCGGAAACTGGGTATGGGCTTTTGTACGGCCCACCCGACCTTG
>CATIWO010063823.1:0-10782 GCA_949673435.1 Macaranga tanarius | reverse complement strand
TTTAAGTAGGTTTTTGGTCAGGGCATGGGAGGGGCTATCTCCAGTCACTGGCGAGCGCTAGTGAATTGGAGATCACCAGTTACTAGCTGGTTCCAGAAACTAGCGAGCGCCAGTGGCTGACGACTGCCAGTCTACCTGTCTAGCGAGTGCCAATCCCCTACTGCAATCTTCTTTTAAAATTTTTTTTTCTCAACATATAATCATATAATTATTTTATGTGCTACGTGATGTGTGTTAAGTATTAAATGTGTATGGCATGTATTTATACTCATATTATAATTAAGTATATTCTTTAGGACACGTGTATAGTTTAGTTTGAGGCCACGTATTGCGGATCTCACATTTAGTGGTATCAGATCAAGGAATAGATTCCCTCGAAACATGGAAACATGGAAACATGTTGCATTCATGGTATATCATGCATAAATTAGAGATGACATGTAGTTGATGTGCGATGTATATCACAGGATGGAAGAATGCCAAACACTTCTTATTGGCCCGGAAGAGTTATCTAAGTTAGTATATAGGCAAGTGCCTATGCATGTATTAGGTGAACAGGAATAATCCCAACCTCCTCCTCCACAAGCTCCTTACCCACCATTTATGCAAGAGTTTGTACAAGCTATACGAGAGATGGCTCAAAGACCAAATGAGAGTACTCTTGATGAAAATTTTGAGAAGATAAGAAAATAGGGTGCCAAAGCTTTTGTAGGAACCACTAACCCAATGGTGGCTGAAGAATGGCTGAGGGGAACTGAAAGAGTATTTGATCGATTTAATTGCACTCTTGAAAAGAGGGTAAGTTATGCGGTGTCATTATTTGAACAAGATGCCTTGGACTGGTGAGATACAATACCAGGAAGCAAGAATGTGCCAAAATGATGATAACCTGGGAAAATTTCTTGTAAGCATTCACTGACAAATATATGCCAGCTGTATACAAGGATAAGAAGAAGCTTGAATTCCTTGAGTTAAAGCAAAATAAGTTATCAGTGGGTCGAATATGAAGTTCAATTTGTAAGGCTATCTAAATATACACCCGAGGAGGTAGCTACTGATGAACTCAAGAGAAATAAATTTGAAAGAGGGTTGAATCTTGAGATTCGAGAGAAGATAGTGGTGAAGCCACCCATATATAGAGATTTGTTAGAGATAGTAATCCGAATAGAGGAAATCATTATAGAAAGGAATGTTTGGAAGCTAAAAAGAAGAGGACTACCGGTGTGTTTACTTCTTCTTCAGTGAGAACTGGGAAAGGATCATCCTTTAGAGGTTCTGGTTTTCAAGAAAGTAGTTTCTGAGGATGAGAATTTAGTCGATCTAATCAAACAACGGGGAGTGTTTTCAGTAGAGGAATGGGAAGAACTATTAATCGAAGAGATAGAGGAATAAGTAGATCGATAGGTAGCGTATCCGCCTCTATATATAACAAATGTGAAAGATTCTACTCTGGAGAATGTTGGGGATCTCGAGTAGTTGTGTGTTATTATTGTAGCTGACTCGAGCATATCATCAGAGATTGTACAACAAGAAAGAATGTTGAAGAACCTCTAATAACGGGGCAAAGTAATGTGGGAGAGAATAATCCTCAGATTAGTCAAGGAATAGGTCATGGAAAAGGGAGTAAAACTGGTACTTCTACACCGGCAGGATCAATTGGGCAAGTTCAAAGTCAAGCTAGGGTGTATGCCATCATGAGGTAAGAGGCTCCAGTTGCACCGGATGTAGTCACGGGTATATTTATGATCCTTGGTCATCCTGCATTTGTTTTAATAGATCCTAGCTCCACATGTTCCTTTATATCCTATGAGTTCGCATTTAAAATTCATGGTACTATCGAATCATTAGGGTATAATATGTATATATCTATGCCTATTGAGGGTACAGTAATTGTTAATATGGTGGTTAAAGCTTGTCCTATAGAAATAGAAGGTAGGACTTTGCATGCTGATTTAGTAATAATCAATTTATAAGAGTTTGATGTTATATTGGGGATGGATTGGCTATCCAAGCATCATGCTATGGTAAATTATTATACCAAAGAAGTCACCATTGATATTTCAGGGCAAGAAAAGATAATTTTAGTGGGAGAGAGAAAAACCATACCTTCTTATTTAATTTCTGCCACTATAGCTTTTCAACTGATTAGAGATGGGTGTGAAGCATATTTGGCCAATATTATTGATACGTTAAAGATTAGTCTAGGAGTGATGGACGTACCTATTGTTAGAGAGTTTTTAGATGTATTTTTAGATGAGTTACCAGGATTGCCACTACATCGAGAAGTGGATTTTGAGATTGAGACTATAGTAAGAACAACTCCAATATCAATTGCACCATACCGGATGGCACTATTAGAGTTAAAGGAATTAAAGAAGCAATTGGAGGAATTGTTAGAAAAATGGTTCATTAGGCCAAGCATTTTACCGTGGGGAGAACCAGTGTTGTTTCTGAAGAAGAAAGACGGAAGTATGAGATTGTGTATTGATTATAGGCAGTTGAACATAATAACAGTGAAGAATAAATATTCTTTGCCCAAAATTGACAATTTGCTTGATCAGCTAAAAAATGCTTCTGTATTTTTGAAGATTGATATGAGATCTGGTTATTGGCAACTTCGAGTAGCAGAAACTTCTATTTCTAAGGCTGCATTCATGACTAGATATGGGCACTACAAATTTCTTATGATACCTTTTGGGTTGACCAACGCACCAGCAGCTTTCATGTCATTAATGAATAAAACTTTTTAGCCGTATTTATACTAGTTTATTATTATTTTTATTGATGATATACTTATTTATTCTTCAAGTCGGGAAGAATATAAAAAATATCTTTGAATAGCTTTACAGATTTTGCGGGAAAAATAATTATATGCTAAATTTAGTATATGCAAGTTTTGGATGGAAGAAATTACATTTCTGGGACATATAGTATCCAAGGAAAGAGTAAAGCCAAATCCTTCAAAGATTAAAGCGATCCTAGAATGGGAACCGCCTAAAAATATGACAAAAATTCAGAGTTTCTTGGGATTAACTGGGTATTATAAAAGATTTGTGAAAGACTTCTCCACAGTTACTAGACCTTTAACTGCTATATTGAAAAAGAATGTTCCTCTTCGATGGAATGAAGCATGCCAATATAGTTTTGAGAGGTTGAAGGAAGCCATCACCACTACTCCTGTACTTACATTACCAACTGACAATGGTGATTATATGGTGTATACCGATGCTTCAAGATAAGGATTAGGATGTGTGCTTATGAAAACTGAAAGGGTGATAGCCTATGCATCTAGGCAATTGAGACCATATAAGATGAATTACCCGACACATGATCTAGAGTTGGTTGCTATTATGTATGCACTAAAAACTTGGAGGCATTATCTTTACGGGGAGACATTTTCTATCTTTACGGATTATAAAAGTTTGAAGTATATCCCTACTAAAAAAGAATTGAATTTGAGGCAATGAAGATGGATAGAACTGTTGAAAGATTACAATTGTACCATTGAATACCACCCGGGGAAGGCAAATGTGGCAGCGGATGCTTTGAGCTGAAAAATAGTGGAATGCTCTATTGGAATAATTAGTTATGATGTGGGCAATCTAGTGGCTTTGTGGGCAATGAATGTTATACTTAAAATTGGGAGAGATCATTTATTAGCTACCTTACAAGTTAGACCATCATTAAGAGATCAAATTCAAAGTGTTTAAATGGAAGATCCGTATTTGAAGAAGATGAAAGAAAAAGTAGAAGGTGGAACTAATTCTCATTTTATAATCACGGAGAATGGTATGTTGGTGATGGAAGATCGGATGTGCGTATCGGATACTAGAGAGTTAAAGAGGCAAATCATGAATGAAGCTCATTCTGCTCCTTATGCCATGCATCCGGGTAGTACTAAAATGTATCGGGACTTGAGGTCTTTCTATTAGTGGCCAATAATGAAAAAAGATGTAGCAGAGTTTGTTGCAATATGTTTGACTTGTCAGCAGGTGCAAGCTGAACATCAAGTACCTGCAGGAAAATTACAACCGTTGAAGATTCCAAAATAGAAGTGAGAGAAGATAACAATAGATTTTATTGTGGGGTTACCTTGAACTTTTCAGAAATATAATGTTATGTGGGTAATAGTAGATAGATTGACCAAATCGGCTCATTTCTTGCTGGTTCAAACAAATGATTCTCTGGATAAATTAGCTTCTTTGTATGTTTCAAAAATTGTGAGATTGCATGAAGTTCTTTTATCAATTATGTCTAACAGAGATTCCAGATTCACTTCACATTTTTGAAAAAGTTTACGACAAACTTTGAGAATAAAATTGCATTTCAGTACAGCTTTTCATCCTTAAACAGACAGGCAATTAGAGAGGACAATTCAGACATTAGAAAACATGATGAGAACTTGTGTACTTAAGTTTAAAGGCAACTAAGATGATCATTTACCATTGATAGAGTTTGCATATAATAACAGTTATCACTCCAGCATTGGAATGGGTCCATATGAGGCTTTATATGGAAGAAAATGTCGAAGTCCAGTGTGTTGGGATGTAGGGGGATTAATATAGTTAGAAGGGCCTGAGTTGATTCAAGAAATAGTTGATAAAATATAAGTAGTAAAAAAATATCTTAAAGCGGCACAAGATCGATAAAAGAGTTATGTAGACAGATCAACATCGAAGAGAAATGAAATATCAGGTGGGAGAGAAGGTTTTCTTAAAGGTGTCACCATGGAAAGGGGTTTTGAGATTTGGTAGATAAGAAAAATTGAGCCCGAGATACATTGGACCCTATGAGATCATAGAAAGAATCGGACCACTAGCATACAGATTAGCGCTACCAGAAGAGTTATTTTCTATTCATAATATATTTTATGTGTCAATGTTAAGGCTGTACAGATCAGATTCGAGTCACATTATATAAGAGCCGGATATAGAAGTTTCTAAGACGCTAACTTATGTGGAAGAACCAATAGAAATTTTGGATCAGAAGGTGAAGCAGTTGAGGAACAAGAAAATACCCATAGTGAAGGTCAAATGGAGTCATCATTCTTTTAAAGAAGCAACATGGAAAGTGGAGGAACAAATGAGACAGAAGTATCCATATTTATTTCCAGAAAATGGTGAGTAGTAAATTTCGAGGATGAAATTTTTATAAGGAGGCGAGAATTGTAAAACCAACATTTTAGATGCAATGTTCATGCATTATATTTTCATGACATAAAGATTAGAGTCATGGATTATATTTAAGTTGGGTAGATGCATGTTGGTAGAGAGGGACCTATTTATTAAGAAAGTTTGGATTGATTTGTCATAATAGGAAGTTGTGGGGTATTGTATAATTAACCCATTTCATTAAGGGGGTAGAGTGGTATTTTGGTGATATTTATATATATTTAATTAAGAGTATTAGTATTATTTTATTTGGAGATAATTATGCATTTAATTAAGGGACACCTAAGGCTATACTTCGTAAATTGTGATTGGTATATATTTTATATGAGTGTATATGTGTGTTGTGTGAGAGTGGAGAGTGTAAAGAATTTGTGTAAGAAGAAGAGAGTGATTATTGATTAGCTTTAGGAGATTTGATGAGCTTTAGAAGATCCATTAGCCATTTAAGTATCATTTTGGTAAGCCATGCATTTATTTTTGGTTAATTGAGTTAGGTTTTGATGTTGTAAATTCGTGTTCTGTTTTCCATTTGCATTCGTCTTAGTGTTTTGATCATAACTTGAGTTATAGAGCTCTAATTTGAGCAAGGTTAGATGTTCTAGAAATTTCATAGAGTTCTCTACAACTTTTATGTTTTAAGCTTGAGCTGATTTTACTGCTAAGGTTGTTTAGTAGAGCCCGACATTTTCTTGCTTATGCTATCAGACCTGTTTTACCCATTGTTAATAAAAAAATCCATGTTTAATTCTATACATGTCTGATTTGAGTAATTTCAATTGAAATTGTTAGTAGACTCATAATACTAGCTTCAGTGTTAAATTCATGATTTTTGGACTTATATGTGAATTATTTGGATGTATAGAACCTTAAGCATCAAGTTATATCTAGTTGAGTTGGATACAAGAGTCATGCTTATTATGTGGAATTGATGTGTAGTTATGTGTAGGCATTGACAAGGATAGAGGAGATACTAATCACTAGGAAAGCTTTTCTTTTAAAGGAGTTGGAAGCTCTAATTAAATATTTAAATATTTAATAAAAATTATTAATAGTTTATAAAAAATACTATAAATTAGTAATCAGATTTCATCATTCTTTAGAAATTTAATTTTGAATTTACGAGATGATATGAGAGAGTGCACCTTTAAAATCACTTGAAAATTTTATATTGGAGTCATCAATATAATTAATAAGCAAATTGATCGGAAAAAAATTTAATTTGTCAAATCAAACATATGATAATTTAAGAGTCATCATAACTAATTTGAAAGTTTAATTAATTGAGTTAAAGTTAATAAGGGCAAAAAATTAAAAATGGAATTTATTTTGAAAAAAAAAGATGAAAAATAAAAAAGAATCAATAGTTGCTCTCTTCCTATTCTATTCTTATGTATTTAATGCTTACGTTTTATTTTTTCATTTCACCAAAAATGACAATTTGCCAATTTTCCCTTTCTTTTTTCAAAATTTTGGGCTCATTTTATTTTATTTTTCAGTTTGCTTTTTCTTTTTTAGAATTTTATTGTAAATTTTTGTGGATATAAATTTCTTTTATAGGGGTATAAAAATTATGGCTACCAACATGTTTATTTTTCCTTTTTTTTTTTTTTATGTGTGTGTATATATAATTCATAAGAACTCAATTAGTGGAACAATCATATTCTTGACAAAAGGTGCCCACTTTTTATTTAAGGTTATGGAAAAAAAATGAAAATTATTAAAATTTGATTTCCTTTTACCAATTTGAAGTTGATGGCAAAAATTAAAAGATACTTGGAAGATTGAGATACAAATTAATAAAATTAATATGTAAATTAATAATGCACACATGATTTGATTTCTTTTATACATATATTGATCCTTGAAAAAATAATATTTTTTATTTATATGATAAGATATTTTTTTATTCAGTTTGCACATTGATCGAATTTATATTAAAAAAAAAAAAACTAAAAACACATTTTTTGCATTATTTTGATATATTAATGAATAAATTCTCAAACCATTTCTCCAGAAAATCAAATGTTAACTCACAAGAAAACTAATAAACTAAAAGTACATTTGTTTCTTCACCCTTCCTTCTTTCTTGGGTACGTATGACATGTTTTTAAATTTAGTAAAAAATATGTTGTGCATGTTTTTAAATTTAGTAAAAAATATGTTGTGCAAGACTTGTATATAGACTATCATAAAATCTTCATAAGCATCATGTCATTTACACATCAATCATGTTGTATAGTTGGTTGATATATATAAGAAAATTGAAAAATGATGACCAGCTAGGCTTCTAACTGACAATAAGGTTCACCAATATTAAGAGCAAGATAAATAATTGTAAACATATCTTACTCAATTTTAGTGAAAATGAACTGTACAAATTATGATGATGCCAACCACAATTACTGATTTATTGCCCAATGAGAGTTGTTACTTGTTAAGCTTGCTTATGGCAATCTTGTTCCAAAGAGTCACCTTTCCTTAAATTTTCCTCTTCTCCCTTTATCCTGCTAATAATGCTATAGCATTTTAAGTGTATATATATTTATAAGTTTAGAAGAAGTTTTTTCACCACTTAATAATAGTTAAATATTAAATTTATAATTTTAATATTATAAAAATTATTATTTAGCCATTTAATTTTAATTGTATTTTTTTTTAATATTTGATATCTGTAGTATTTAGTAGTTATATAGATATGCCTATTTCAGAATTTAAGTACGTAGAACTCATAAAAAGATAAAACTTTCTAAACATCAATTTCTCCATATAGGGTTCGAACTCAAAATTTTATTTAATAAAATTTAAATTATTTATTATTTAGATCAATAAATTAATATTTAACTATATATATATATACACACACGTTTGAAGATAAATATAGGCAGATATATCAATGTAATTTTCATGCCAGAGATTTTAATTATTTATTTATTCATATAGTTGTATATCAAACACCATAATGACTGTTCAAAGCACCACTAGTCCAAAATAAACCCCAAAATATACAATTAACATACAGCAATAAAATAAAAAATAATAAACTAGCCACAATGGTATCTCCCATTTTACACTCAACTTGTTGAATCACTCCAACTTTCATTAAATTCTCACAAGCAATTAAACCACTTGTTTACCATGGGATCGATGATTCCTTTCGTATGACTATTGCAAAATGGCACCCTGGTTCTGCATATTTTAGATTCCTCCAGCCATATACAACTAAAATTCATCAGCTACCATAGAGTTATTTAATTTCAAATGCACTAAGTCAGATGTAAAAATATACATATATATATATATATATATATATATATATATATATATTTATATTTATCTAATAAAAATTTAATTTTAAAAACGCTAATTTATATAAGAGATATTCTTACCTACATTGGGTGTATTACACCCAATAGTATAATTTATAACAATCATTTTATTTTTATTAACCAAATGTAAAATACTTGAGTGATATGTTTTAAATCTTACCATTAGATGTAATACACCTGGTGTAGGTAAGACTCTCCCTACTTAAAAATACTTTTACCATTTGAATCATACAAAATTAATGATTGCATATGTGCCTTTTTTTTCTGGAATTTTTTGAAATATTAAAATATAATTTGTATAAATTAACCAAATATAATAAATAAAAAAGAAAAAGAAAAAGAAAAAGAGAGACAATTTAGGGTTGTGTTGTTGGTGATGGGGTGTAAAATACTAGTGGGTATAGCTAGTGGGAGGCATCTAACAAATTAATATTATAAATATATATCCAACTATATATGTATAATAGAGAAGCTCTACAAGCATCTAAATCTTTAATTTTAATGTCTATCCCTAGTTCCATTCCATTACAGCTATAAAAAGTTCTTGCCAGCAAAGCAAATTACAACCAAAAAAAAAAAAACCCAGTAAATATATATATATAATGCCTTGTAAAAGAAGCAAAATATATACATACACATATATATATGTATGTAAATATAACACCCCCACCAATTAAAGATAATATATATATATATAGTGTACATGTATATAATTAATAAATACAAAGTACTAAAATATGCAAGAACAAAGCTACCATTCGTATACGCCATTTTAATTTTTATAATTTATCTTGTGGTAAGCGTGATGTTCCCTTAACGCATAAAATCCCTCATGTTTTTGCCTCAATTTTTGACTTTAGACACCTCACTTAAAACCCCACATCTCTCTTTTTTTATTATGAAAATTATATGTGTATTATTTTTTTCTCCTTTTGTTCAATGATTGGTTTTCACGATGCATTATATGTAACTATATTATTATTGATCAAGATTTATCATATATATTGTTAAATTAAATCGATAAAAATAACAATTTTATTATCATAAAAAATTTTAAATATCAAAATAATTTATTATGTCTTTATTTGACGTAGAATGTAAATATATATATATATATATAAGTGTCTCTATTTATAAGTTCACAAATAATAATAAAATTTATTACGTTGTATTAAAAATAATGTATAATATGCATAAATGAGTTATTATAAATAAAATAAATTTATTATAACTAAAAATAGTTTTATTATATCTAAATTAGTTTATAACAACATCTAATTGTAATTTATTTCAAAAAAATTATCTCCTATTAAATTAAATAAGAAAAAAATAAAACTAATTAAGTAATTATGCTCTGGTTTTTTATTTATATAATTTTCAATATGGGAACGAAGCGTGAAAATGTGAAAACAACTTAAGAATTCTGACAAAAAAAAAACAAAAAAAGAAAACAACTTAAGAATTGTTTAGTGAATGATGTGACCAGTTAGCCTTCTCATTATTATTAGAATTAATTACTATAATCCTCCCTAAATTTTGTTTAAATATACCAATTGATTCCTTTTTGAAAAATGCATTACAATATTCCTGAATTTTAATTTTATCACACTAGTTCACCTTTCCAATATTTTTGCTATTAGTTACAAGGTAAAGAGTAAGTTTGTAAAATAAAAACTTCTTTCAAATAAAGTACTTTGCATTTTATTTTTTACCATTTATATAATTTTTTATTTTTCTATCACTTATATCACTATTTTTAAAAATTTTTTTAACTTAAAAAATTAATTTTTTATTTATTTTATTTTTTCATATTTTAAATGAAAATGTGTAAATTTTTGAATAAAATAATATTGAAAATAAAGAATATAACAAAAATAAATTAAATTTTAGAAATATTATACTTTATTTTTCAAAAGAGAAGTATTGAATAGTATATACGGACAAATCTCAGGCAGATTTTAGTAATTTACTCTTATTAATTCATGTCTAATTTATGTTTAAAAAAAAAAATCTGCCGTTTATTAAGGACATAAATGAAAGGGTGGCGCTAGGGCTGAGCGCGGGTCGCGGAGAAATTCGAACTGTCCCGAAAAACCGAAGAAACCGAACCGAAAATCTCCAGAACCGAAAATATTCGTTGACTGTTTGACTTTCTCCGAACCGAACTGTCCCGAAAATTTTTATTGGGGCGGGTCTGGAGATAATGAGTTCTCCGAACCGAACCGAACTGCTCCAAACCGAAAAACCGAAACCAGAACCGATAATTTACTATATATATTTATATA
>CATIWO010063819.1:0-35168 GCA_949673435.1 Macaranga tanarius | reverse complement strand
CAGCTTAGTTAGCTGTCAGTTTGCAAAACAGGTATGGGTAAGGTCTGCTGTTGGGGAAATCTCACGTTCTGCTTCTAATTTGCAAGAGTGGTGGATGTTTATCTTAGCCAGGCTTACCGGAGATGAGCTCAATTTGATGGCCACTATATTATGGTTCCTGTGGCATAATAGGAATGACAAGGTGTGGAATGGTAAGTTTCATCCGGCTGGGGTTTTATGGTCTGATGCTCACAAATTTCTTAACAATTGGTTAGAGGCTAATGGTCCAAGAATGGGTAATACTCAGAGACTGAAGAGCCTTTCTCTGGCTAAATGGAGGAGCCCTCCTATCGGTTTCTTGAAATGTAATATAGATGCTAGTGTCCCCTTGGAGCAGTCTCGGATGGGAATTGGTGGAGTTGTTCGCGATTCTGCTGGGATGTTTATGATGGCTTTTCATACGTCGAAGCAGGGAGAGTTTGATCCATTTATGGCTGAAGCTATAGCTCTCAGGGAATCTCTACGCTGGTTAATCTTGAAACAGGTAGAGCATGTTATTGTAGAGACTGACTGTCAACTTTTAGTTTTGGCTGTAACCTCGGGGGCTCATCATTTATCACCAGCAGGTTTAGTTATCCAGGAGTGTAAGGTTTTGCTATCTCAAATGGTTGATAGCCAGTTATTTTTTGTTAAGCGGTCAGCAAATGCTGTTGCTCACTCTATTGCTAGGGCAGCAGCTTCTATGCCTGATCAAGGGGAATGGAATGATTCCTGTCCTCCTTTCGTTGCTGATGTATTGCTTGTTGATTTGAATTAAATTCGTCTTTTTCTCAAAAAAAAAAAAAAATAGCAAACTAGTTAAAATAACAACATTAAATCAGAATCTAAACAATAATAACAATGTCAAGTCATAATTAGTGTTCATACTCGAAAATAGTTTTTAAAGAAAACAAAATTCGCATAACAAAAGTATAGAGATGATCACCTGACTGCACTGAGTCGATCGCCCATGCACACAAAAACAGAATAGGAAACCAAGATCACAAACACCAAATGTCTTCTAATATAATTTAGCAGAATCTAGTACTATGTTACTTCATGCATAAATGCGAAATCAAGACAAAAAAAAAACAATTATCACAAAATATATCACAAAAAAGGTTACAAAGCCAATCATTTAACCATATGGGATTCGACTTAATGAAGAGTCAATCACCTGTACAAATAGGCAATCGCCTCTGTTCAAAAAAAATAAAATATGAAAAAATATAGAATCAAGAAAACTAAAAAATGATTTAGAAAATCCTTTTATCATAAAAGACGATAATTTTTATCCAATTTAGAACTCAAATTAAATGCCAAATCATTCAATATATTTCGTAAGAACAGAAAAGATAAGGAAGAATAAAATATCAAAAACAACAGGAAATAAAAACAAAATGATAAAGAACCTAATTGTTGAACCCTCAGGGAACCTTCTTTGGTAAGAAATGTCACTTCAAATATAGAATGGCAAAATTTTATTTGTATAAATACACAAGTGTTTAGAAGAAGTACTCTAAAAAAATAAGGAGATAAGTGTAATGTTTCGGGTCAATTTGACTTTTACTACAATGCTTATGGGCTACATTGGCATATTAAGACTAAAAGAGACTAATTTTGACCTTGGGCGAAACTTTCAAGGGCTAAGTTGAATGTTATTCCTATTTTTATATATCCATGAGAAAAAATAAGAATATCTTTAAGCTTATGCCCCTATCTAACTAATCTAAAGTATCTATCCCGTTAAAAACCCCTCTTCAACCCCGTCATTTTCCTTCTTCTCCCTCTTAACATTCTGAACAAGCCAACCTAAACTAGCAAAGAACTAACAGTATCCGCAAGCTGGTTCTTACAACATAAAATCAGTTGGGTTTCTGAAAAAAAAATATTTTGATAGACCATGTTCTTATCCCCAATATTCTACTCCTTTACACTTTTCTTTTCTTTCTTTCTCATCTGTCTGTTTGCTCCTCAAATCCTTTTTCTTGATAGAAACCCATCTCAAATCATTCTCCATGAAGAAATGGATGATCTTGTTCTCTTTAAAAGATCACTTGAACCACCCAGTAGAAAAAAGATCTCTCATTTATCAACCAAAAATCCCACTCCAAAAATAGCTTTCCTTTTCCTCACAAACTCTGATCTCACTTTTGCTTCTTTATGGGAACGCTTCTTCAAAGGCAATACCCATCTTTTCAACATCTATGTTCATGCCGACCCATTTGCTGAAGTCTCAATACCAAATGGGATTTTCAAGACCCAATTCATTCCAAGCAAAAGAACCCAGAGGGGATCTCCTTCTTTAATCTCTGCTGAGCGTAGACTTCTTGCTCGTGCCATTCTTGATGACCCATTTAACCTTTACTTTGCTCTTGTTTCTCAGCACTGTATCCCTCTCTATTCCTTTAGGTACTTGTATAATACCCTTTTCACCTCCAACAATTTCCAAGCTTTTGCTGCTCAATCTCATCACAAAAGTTTCATAGAAATCATCTCTTCCGATCCCAATTTGCAAGATCGGTATAATGCTAGAGGTGAAAACATGATGTTACCAGAAATCCCATTTGAGAAGTTCAGGGTAGGGTCACAGTTTTTCATTTTAGCCAAAAGGCATGCCTTGATGGTTCTCAAAGACAAGAAACTATGGAGAAAATTTGAAGTTCCTTGCTTGAATATAGATTCTTGCTACCCAGAAGAGCATTACTTCCCCACCCTTCTATCAATGAAGGATCCAAAAGGGTGTAGCCATTACACACTAACAAACGTGAATTGGACTGGAAGTTTTGATGGGCATCCTTATTTGTATCAAGCAGAAGAGATCTCACCTCAGCTGGTGTACAGATTGAGGCAATCCAATTCAACTTACTCTTACTTTTTTGCTAGGAAATTCTCGCCGGAGTGCTTAGAGCCGCTGATAAATATCGCAGATGATGTCATTTTCCGGGACAAAAAAGTAAGCGGAGAAAGCTAGCTATTTTATTCTTTGCGGGTAAGTGCCAGTGCTTTTGTCTCTGCTTTTGCTTTGCTTTACTTTACCACTAGATGAGTTGAAGTGAGTTGAGTTGTACAGAACTCTGAGTTAAATGTCCGAGTCGCATGTGAGTTATGTTTATTGTCGGTTTGTGACAAGTTGGAAACGAATCTGTTGCCGCTATTGTTGCGGAGTAAAGCCAAAGATTGCGCGTAATCTTTGCTTAGAATGTTGCTTAGGCTTAGCTTGCTTTAGTGGTGCTGGTGGTAGTATTGTCAACTTGATTTTGGAAAATTTTCATTATTTAGCTGTGATAGGTAAAGCAATAAAATTTGTACCTTGATAATCAGTGTCTTCCTTAACTAATTAGTAATGGAAGCTACTTAAAAAAATTACCGAAAAATAAAAACCAGTAGTTTAAAAAAACTTCTAATATCTTTTTACATGAACAAAAGTTAAGCCGATTTTATAGGTTTCATCTCATACTTTTTAAATATTCTAAATGAAAAAATTATAATTTGATAAAATATGGCTTTTCTTTTATAAATTGAAATTAACATTACCATTAATAATTAAATTTAATTTTTCATTGCCATTATATTCTTTTTTAATTTATTTTATAAGTCAAATAATACTAAGAAAACATAGATTGTTTTAAAATAATCTATATATTTTAGTAATTTTGCTTGCTAAATATTATCAAGCAAAAAACTAATAAATACAAAAAATTATAAATAGCATTTTTTGTTTTTATTTATTTAATACATTATAGTTGATCCTAAAACTTCCTTTGTAATTATTAATTATTAAATTTTTAAAAATCTAAAAAGTATTGGGATTGTACTTCCTTATAATTATGTGGGCTTAATATATGCACGGTTTCTTGAACCTGACACATTGTGCTAGTTTGTCCATCAATTTATAAATTGATCATCTTAATGCTTAAATTTTCTCACTATGTCACTTATAAATATTTTTCTTCTAATTTAAATGTTTAAATAGTTTTATTTTAACTTATAATAAACTATTTAGACTTGAAAACTTAATTATAAAACGATAGTATAGAAATCAAGTAGGAATTGCTACTGGATGATGTAATATTTCATTGAAGTTCTAGTTATATTCCTTTTTGTTTTTAAGTTTCTCTTCACAACAATTTTTTTTAATAGTTTTGAATCACACATTCTTTTATAGAGAGACCTATTTTACACCTTTCTAGAGTAAAGTTTGATATTCCATTGTAAGTAAAAAATATATATTTTCTTTTTCAAATAACATATATAACATTTTCTGATAATTTTAATGTAGATATTATACGAGTAGCACATACTTAACAAAAACACTAATGAACTTCGAAAGGCATCTATTTACTTTTGAAAAGAAAAATCATTTGAGCTACATTTTAACTTATCCAGAAAAAAAAAAAAAAAAGAGAATATAATCAAATTAATATAGTTATATTAATTTATCATATGCACATACCATTTCTCTCCATTTAGAACTAATTGAAGTTGATTAAATTGATTAATGGTCAATAGAACTGAAATCTTTGAATTGTTGTAATTAATATATATGTACTACTTCTGTTCAAGTTCAACATAATTTTAATAATCATTGATAGTAAAGTTAACTTTAATTGTCCAAATCATATATGTTAAGAGAAGAACATATTTATTTCTTGGGCCTTTGTTATTTGCGGTCTTTAGATGACCTTATTATGCCATATTGGTTTAATTTTATATTATAGTTGTACCTCGTGAAAGCCGACTTTTTTTATTTTTTTTCTTTTTGAGAATTGATAATTCCTTTAGAAAGAAACCATATTTATACTCAAGAAATCAAATATGTTATGGTTATAGGAGTTTATATATCACATATAAACTTTTATATCATCGTGGCATAACTGTCGTCGAGAGCTCGAGACCTAAGAGATCTAATAGAGAAATAGATAAGTAAATCCCTTATGCATTCTAAGGTACTAGAAATTTCTCATACTAGGAAATTTTAATACTTATAGATTTATATATCACCATTACCATCACCATTACCATCACAATCACTGCTACATCCTACTATCAGTATATTACATTAAATGTATTCAAATTAAGAAATTCAGAAATTCAGAATTGGAGCCATAACCTCCAGTCATGGCCTGATGAGGAGATGGGTTTTTACAAATTCTGCCCACCTCATTTGCATTATAAATGCTACATTTGTTTCTCTTATTACATTACATTTCTTTAGATAGAGAATTTGGTTGGACCTATTGTCATATATATACTCTTTTGTCATTTTCCATTTTGCTAATACTATTTTTATTATTTTGTTAAAAAAAGGGGGGCAAAAAATGAAGTCTAAAAGTTTGGGGCTATGCATTGGGGAATGTAGACCTTATATATCATGTTTAATTAAAATATTATTCTAAATAATATATTGTGTTTAGCAGCATCTTATATTGGATACCGTGGAATTTGTTTTTTTTTTTTTTTGAACTACTTTTTTACAAGAAAGTAAATTTAGTTAATTATTATATAATTTTATTTATTTACAACAAGAAATTTTTAGGACAAACAATTATCTTTAAGTTGAAAAATATATTTTATCTTAATATACTAGAAGTATAAGAAAATTCAAAAAAGTGTATTTTATTTAAACATTTTAAAAAAGTTATGAATCATAAAATTATAAACAGGATTGGTTTGAATAAATTGTTATAGTGTAATTAAAAATATTTGTAATCATAAAAATAAAATAAATTTATTTTTTATTATGTAAATGATAACAAGTCCAAATGTATTTAAAAGTTAATTAATTTATAATTTTTATTTTTAAAATTATTTAATTAATTTATTCGTATTTTAGAATAATCAAATAAAATATATGTAAACTTACATTTCACATCTCGTCAAAAAAAAAAAAAAAAAAAAAACTTACATTTCACATATTTTTTAATTAATTAAAATAATAAAATAAAATATGTAATTAATTTGCAAATCAAGTAACTTAAATATTTTTTTTTGTGAGCATAATGATCATTTAGAAAAAAAAAAAAAAAAAATTCTTCATTTATTCTCTTATGGTTTTTTCTATCTTTTTTCCAGGACAAAAAATGTCAAATGGATGTGGACTTGTGGGAGCCGAAAGTGTCGGCGTGATGGGAATAAAGCCCAGGCGTGATGTAGAGGATTGCTTTGTATAGAACTTGTGATAAAGTTGTATATATAATACAATGCTACACTTTTGCTTTTGATAATTTTATTTCAAAAGTGAATGCAAGTGCACACTAATTTTTGTTTTTGTTAATATTCATCTCCCTTTGCTTCTTAATAATGTAAGAAATTATATAAGAAAAATAGAAAACAATTCTCTTATTTATTAGTAATATGCAAGTACTTTTATGTGCATTCAAATTGACTGTTGTCACAAAGCAAATACTAAATTCCATAACTTTGATGAAATTCCAGTTTTGATTTTGCAGTAAACTATATACTTTATTGAAATTTTTATTCCGTTTCCAATTTCTCTTCGTCCTGATTCTGATTACGGAATATGAACTAAACTGACCCCTAATATATTAAGTTGCTTGTATATATGTACAGAAAGACCTGTTGAAGAAAAAAGAAATTAAACCCCAACCCTTAACACGCCATAAGGATAGATCAATTCTTTGATAAGTGGTTTATGCTTTCAACAAGAATTCAAGAATTCAAGCAAATATGCAAAGGAACAATAATGTTGTTTATTCAATTCAAATATCATCTATAATGTTTAAAACACACAAAAGGTTGGTATTTATAACATTCCAACACCAAAACCCTAATACAATATAGGAAACTAAAGTTATTAATCGTCTAAGGCTGATTCAGGAGACTGGTACTCACCACTAACTGGCGCTCACCAGTTGATACTAGCAGACTGGTCCTTTGGTGCTCGCCAGTAATGACTGGTAGACTGGCCACTTCTTAAACACCTGAAGTTGACGCTCACTAGTGATGCCTTTATGCATTTAGACTTGCAAAACATTAAATAAAAGCCCCTTTCATCTATCTTCTCACTTGTGTCAACCCTAGCATGACTTTCTCGATTAGCCCAATCTTGCATATAGCCAATTAAAGCCTCTTGGAGCTTCTTGGACCTTGACCTTGTAATTGCTTAATAGATCCTTAGCTTTATCTTGGATTTTCTTGTTGTCCTCTCTATCAAGCTCACCATCTTTAAGCTTGGCTACGTCCATATCATAGTGACTAAAGTAGATTGGTTTGATGCCACTCCGTTACCATGCCAACTGCCTCCACCACCGTCTCTTACTGTCTTATAGACCTCCTCATATGACTCACCTCACCTAACCATAACATTAAACTTAAAGCTCTCAGATTTCGTCATTGTAAGAACTAAATCCAAATCTCAATTATCATCGCACTAAAAAGTTAGCCTTTCTAAAGCTCGGTGCTACTACTACACATTTTGATATGGACGTGGCAAAGCTTGAAGATGGTAAGCTTGATGGAGAGGACAACAAAAAAATCAAAGATAAAGCTAATAATCCATTAAGCATGCCACAAGGTCTAATTACAAGATCAAGGTCCAAGAAGCTCTAAGAGGATTTAATTGGCTACATGCAAGATTGAGCTAATCAAAGAAGTCATGCTAGGGTTGACATAAGTGAGAAGATAGATGAAGGGGCTTCGTTTAATATTTTACAAGTCCAAATACATGAAAGCATCACTAGTGAGCATCAACTTACATCAACTTCACGTGTTCAGGAAGTGGCCAGTCTGCCAGTTATTACTGGCAAGCACCAGAAGACCAGTCTATGATTATCAACTGGCGAGCGCCGGTCTCCCAAATCAGCCTTAGATGGTTAATAACTTTAGTTTCCTATATTGTATTAGGGTTTTGGTGTTAGAATATTATAAATACCAACCTTTGGTGTGTTTTAAACATTATTAGATGATATTTGAATTGAATAAACAAATTGTTATTTTTTTGCATATTTGCTTGAATTCTTGAATTATTGTTGAATGTATAAACCACTTATCAAGGAATTGATCTATCCTTGTGGCATGTTAAAGGTTGAGGTTTAAAGAACTTATTTTTCTTTAGGTTTTAATCTTGATCAACCTATCTTTCTAATCTAATCTAAGCGATCCTTGGGTTGAAATTAATTTATTCTTGGGTTTCTAAGATAGTAACTCAGGGTTTCATAATCATTAGGGTTCATAGTTTTATTCCTTTGAAGTTCTTAACATTTGGTATCAGAGCTTTGACTCTTAAATTAGGTTATTTATCCTTTTCTTTAAGTTAGTATTTATTTTATTTCAGTTCTTGATTTGGTGTTCTTGAATTTATATTGTGTTAGATTTTGTTATTGAGTTCTTCATTGTATTCGAATTATTAAAAAAAATAAAAGAAAAAGAAAGAGAAATGAAAAAAAGAAAAAAAATAAAAGAGAAGAAAAAGAAATGAAAAAGAAAAGAAAAGCAAAATAGGAAATTTGAGAAATCCGATAACATTAAGGAGTAATTCTGATTCGTTTGATTGTTTCTTAATTGGTTGGGAAAGTTCTTGTTGTTTAATTCTTATTTGGGTATGTTGTTTGACCTATTAGGGTTGCTAAATATTCCTATTCTAGTTGTCTTTAGAAGGTTCCTAAACCTTAGAGGAAAACAAGAAGATTTCAAAATCCTATACAATAAGGATTAGGTGACTATTTAGGAAGTTTTCAAGGGGAATTGATTTCCATTGACCTAAGTCCTATATATACCATCTTATTTGAATTATTTTAGTTCTAAATTTGTTTTTCTCATTCTAAATACTCTCTTCTTTGTGTGTCTTTCACGTTTGGGCAGAATTGACTCCATTGAAGTGGTTAGAGGTAACCTTCATTCTTGATAAATTTTTCTTGTGATTCTTACTTTTTAATCTATTGCTTACTTATTTCTTTCATCAATTTAAAGTCTTTAATTCATTCCTGAGCTCGTTTTCATTGTTCTTGATGCTGCTCACTCTTTCTTCTTATTTAAGCTGAGATATATCTTTCTTATCTCTTCATTCAATTTTCATATTTTCTTGCATCTAGATTATTTCTTTATATGTTATTTGCATTCTTTTGAAGTTTTCTTATGTTTTTGATTTCTAATTTTATTGAAACGTAGTTGTTTGTTTGATTTTCTTGATTCTCACATTTTGCATTAACTAAGTTTTTTATATCATAATTCTTGGTGCATTTCAAGTATAGTGATAAACTTATTTTGTGGTTATTGATTCATATAAGAATACTTGAAAACAAGCTGAGTGGTGTGAGTTTCGACCTTGTATGATCATTATTTGTATGAAACACAAGTGAACATCCCCATTCATTGAGGGTAAACATGTGAGGGAGTGTAAGTGAGGTCCATAAATTTTATTTTATTACATACTAACTTTTATTGTAGCAATGTCAAGTGGGTCTAATAAAAGTGATAATGTGCCAAATATCGGCATATCCGCGGCACAAATGCATGAAAATGAGAGGGTGTAATAAAGCATAAGGAATATGAATGAGCAAATGGAGAGGTTGCAACTAGACATGGCAACCCAACAAAAGGACATGGTGGCCAATCAACAAATCATCTTAGAGTAAATTACTACACTTACTCAAGGTATGGGAAATAGGCCAAATGTAGAGGTAAATGTGCAAGGCAATAATGGGTAGCAAATTAGAGTAAATGAGGATGATTTTGATGAGGTTTTTGAGGAGTTTGATAATGTAGCCTATGGTGGGATTGGTAGAGATATGGGTAGAGGAGCTAGGAGGTACCAAAACTTTGGTGGAGGTAGAGGGAACTTTGGTAGTAAGTTTGGTGGCTTAGGAATTATGATGATATTAATAGGAATTTGGGTAGCATTAAACTTAGGATTCTTACTTTTTTGGGAAATACTGATCCGGAGGCATATTTGGAGTGGGAAAAAAGAGTTGACCTTATCTTTGATTGCCATAACTTTTCAGAAGAGAAAAATGTGAAATTGGTGGTCACCCAATTTAGTGAGTATGATATAGTGTGGTGGGATCAGTTAGTGGTTAATAGGAGGAGGAACTTGGAAGAGCCTATTAATAGTTGGACAACTCTTAAAACTGTCATGAAGAGGCGATTTGTACCTAGGCATTACCATAGGGAGTTGCATCAAAGACTTTAAACTTTGAGATAAAGTATAAAGAGTGTTGAGGATTACCACAAGGAGATGGAGATGCTCATAACTAGGGTTGATTTTGAGAAGGATAGGGAAGCTACCATGACACATTTTATTGGTCGGCTTAACAAAGAGATTACTGATAGGGTAGAGTTACAACATTATGTAGAGCTTGAGGAGTTAGTTCACCTTATAATTAAGGTGAAAAACAACTAAAACCTAGAAAGGCAGCAAGGTTCGAGTATAAGGGTGTTTCCAATAGTAGGCATAATTGGTCTAACTTATGGAAAAGAGGTAAGCAAGGTAATGACAAGGCTGTTTCCAATGACAATAAAGGAAAAAGCATTTCGGGCATCAAAGATGCATTTAAACCCAAAACCAATAAGGAAAAGAATAGAGACATTAAATGTTGTAAATGCTTGGGGTGTGGACACATTGTTTCACAATGTCCCAACAAGCGAATAATGGTGGCTAGAGAGTATGGGGAGATTGAAACATTAAGTGATGATAGTGACAATAATGAGGAGATATCACAATTGGAAGATGACATCGATTATTCCATTAAGGGTCCTATGGGAGGTGAGCTCTTGGTGGCTAGGCGCACACTAAGTGTTCAAATGAAGAAAGAAGATGCCTTAGAGTAGCAAAGAGACAACATTTTCCACACAAGATGCCATGTGCAAGGTAAAACTTGTAATATTATTATTGATAGTAGTAGTTATACAAATGTTGCTAGCACTTTAATGGTTAAGAAATTGGGTTTAAATATGATTCTCCATTCTAGGCCTTATAAGTTGTTGTGGTTAAACAATTGTCGTGAGATTAAAGTAAATAAGCAAGTTATTGTACCTTTCATAATTAGTAAGTATTCAGATGAGGTGCTATGTAATGTAGTACCAATACAAGCTGGCCATATCTTATTAGGTAGGCCATGGCAATTTGATAGAAAGGCTGTCCATAATATCTTTTTAAATAGGTATTCATTTATGAAGGATGGGTGAAAAGTTACATTGACACCTCTTTCTCCTAAAGAAGTGTATGAAGACCAATGTAAGTTAAAGAGGGAGAGGAGTGAGGCCAAAAATAATAACAAAGAGAGTGAAAAATCAAAAAGTGAGGTTCGGCCTAAAGAGAAAATAAAGGTAAATGGTAGTTTTTTGGTTAGGGAAAGTGAAGTTAGGCATGCATTCCATTCAAGTCAGATGTTATTTATTGATACTTATAAGGATGTATACTTGAACACTAATGAACTTGATCTTTCTTTGCCGAGTGTGTTTACTAACCTTTTACAGGAGTTTGATGATGTCTTTCCTGAAGAGATGCCAAATGACTTACCACCTCAAAGAAGGATTGAACATCAAATAGACTTCATACCTGGAGCTACCATACCGAATAGACCAGCCTATAAAAGTAATCTCGAGGTGACAAAAGAGCTTCAAAGGCAAGTGGACGAATTGATGTCAAAGGGGTATGTGCGTGAGAGCTTAAATCCATGTGCAGTGCCAGTGATTTTGGTTCCAAAGAAGGATGGCACGTGGAGGATGTGTGGACTGCCATGCAATCAATAAAATAATATTAAAGTATCATCATCCTATCCCTAGATTAGATGATATGCTTGATGAGTTGCATGGTGCTTATTTATTTACTAAGATCGATTTGCATTCTGGTTATTATCAAATTCGTATGAAAACTGGGGATGAGTGGAAAACAGCTTTTTATACTAAGTATGGTCTTTATGAGTGGTTAGTTATGTCGTTTAGGCTTATAAATACACTAACACTTTCACGAGGTTGATGAATCATATCTTGAGTGAATGTCTTGTAAATTTGTGGTTGTATACTTTGATGATATCTTAATTTATTCTAGATCTATTGATGATCATGTCTTGCATGTGTATAGGGTTTTAGAAATTTTTAGGATAGAAAAGTTGTATGCCAATTTAAAAAAGTGTAGTTTTTGCATAGATAGGGTTAATTTTTTTGGTTTTATTATTAATTCTAAAGGTCTAGAGGTTGATGAAGAGAAGGTGAGAGTGGCCTATACCTAAAAATATTAGCCAAGTTAGGAGTTTTCATGGGTTAGCTAGTTTCTATAGGAGGTTCATTAAAGACTTTAGTAGTATAGTTGCACCTTTGAATGAAATTGTCAAGAAAAATATTAGGTTTAATTGGGGTGATGCACAAGAAAATGCTTTTAATTTGCTTAAAGATAATGTTAGTGATGTACCCTAGGCCTATAGTATTATGGCCATATTGTGACTTTGTCTATTTTTCATCATTATAATAAAGAGGCATTTTATCATATTGACTCTATTGAATTCCATGAATATTTAACTCTATTTAAGATCATCAAGTGTGTGACTTGATAGTAGAACTCTTAAATGGTAAATGAGTTATATTCTAAATTATCCATAGTCGATCATTATTATGGGAGAATAATGAATAAAGACTAGTATGAGGTTGACTGATGATCATGTTTTACTGATCATGTATGCGAGATACAAAGTCAAGTCATAGGTACATAGGATGCACTGGATTGACCCACTATGAGAATACTACATGGATAATTGTCATAAGCTATTCTTATTACAATGATGTTATAGTAGTCCTCAGACCTGAGATCATCATACAGTCCTGTATGATGAGTTTTATATTTTGACACACTCTAATGTTATCTTTAACAGGATGATAAAATAGATTGTGATTGGATAAAAAATGAATCATGTGAGGAGTATGAGTGATCAAGAAAGAATTTGTCCCTCACTAATCATGAGGAGGATATCTATGGGCCCCTCGATAAATTAGACTGAATATAAATGCATGGCCATGCTTGAAATCAGTTGATAAGGAGTTATCAATTTTTAGTCTAATTGAGATCGAGAAATAATTGAATAATTAAGGATGACATAAACCATGCCTTATATTCAATCTAAGACATCATGTACAAAAGGACTGTAGCATTGTTGTTAAATAGGTTGTGTCAGATTACTGACCTTCATATGACTAGGGTAGTCATAATATCTTGCTAGAGGCCACTTATGACTTATGGACTACCAATTGGATTGAAGGCCCATTGCCAACGTTATGTGGACCTACAGGGTCACACACATAGAACATACCCAAAATGAATATTGGACTTATTAGCCCAATTATATAATTATCTCTCTTATGTGTAAATGGTTAAAATTTATTTATGGTAAGAGTTATCATAATTAAATTTTAAAAGAAAGATATATATTTATAAATATATATATAAAATAGTTTTAGGATATATATATAAATATAAATAAAGGATAATGATAAAACCAAAAGAGTTTTGGTACTTGTGAAATACTAAATCCTAGGAGATATATATAGATATATCATTTAGGAGTTTAAAAATAGTGAAGTGAGTTCTCTGCACATCTATCATTCACAAAACATACGTTCTTTGAGAAAAAGGCATAAAGAGAAAATTGAGAGGAAAGGTGCTAGCACACCAACATCATTTTGGGGTGATATGTTCATGTGGATACCAGTAGAGGACGGTGCTTTATAGTAGCGTCTATAATACGAAAGAAGAAAATAAAAGGCTCGAGGTCGGGTGTCACCGGTGTGAACCTCCTCTCTTCCTTCCTACAATCTTGCCTTAGAACTCGTCTTGGTAAGATTCTAGACTCGATTGATTTAATCTGAACTACTTGGATCTTGGTGAGGGTTTTTAGGGTCAAAAAGTTTTATTTTTCCGCTGCGTGTATGCGACCCGGAACCCAACAATTTTAATAATGAAATTAACGTCAGAAAATGTGTCACTTCGTCATAAAGTCATTAATTGAGATGATGAAATCCTGATTCGTAATAACTTTAAATACAATGGTGATGAAATTATAGACTTTTTAAAAAAATTTATTTATGACAATGAAATTGTCATAGTTACTGTTAGTATTTCGTAATCAAATATAAGACACTATATTGATGATAGGAGATTTTTATTGTGACAGTATTTAATAATCAATGACAATTTTTCATTGTCATAATTAAAGTTATTATTATGACAAAAAAATTTGTAATATTTTATAGTGCCTTTTTGTTGTTTTTTAAAATTAAATAAACAACTAATTTATAGCATCATAATATACATTATTCTGGTGACAACAAAATTTTTCATTGAATTGGTTCCAAGTCAATCAATATTATATAATCTTACGATTTCATTATTTTTTTAAGTAAAGGTAATCATGATATATAAACAATATTAAAAGAAGATAAAAATATAACAAACAAACAAATAAATACAAAAAATAAATGATACTTTTATTAATATTCCATTAATAAGAGTACCTAAAACATTTGTTTAACTAAAATACACAAAATTATGTACATTCTTTATTTTAATAATTAAGTCAAAAACTGAAAAAAAAAGAACACACTTCTTCTCACTCAAATGATTTATGTCATCCTATTTCTTTGAAATGCATCCTTCAGCTATGTAGAATAAGTAATCTACACGAGTTTAATAATTTTAAATTCACCTAACAAAGAAATAAGATAAAGTCACAAAAGAAATTGGAACTCCTAAAATAAGAATAGCTTTTTCTATTAGCGATCCAAAAATATCTCTCTTCCTCCTACTAAATAAAAAGAGCACATATCATTATTCTAATTATGTTATAATGTTTGAATTTTGGCATTCATCATTGTAAATGTCATATAATTTGAAATATACAACATAATTATTATAGAAGATAAAAAAGAAATGAAAGGCATAGCCTCACTATTTTTTTTGTTAAATTTTCTATATTATTTTTGTTTACAAAAACACTATACAATATGAAACTAAAATGGCCATGTTGCAATTTGCTTCTTAAAAAGAAAATAGAACAAGCACTTGTAAACTAGTATCTTAAAATGACTCCATAGGCTTTAACACCATTTGAACAACTATTTTTGTCATGCTTGAATTTGTCATTAAATAAAATATTTGAGTTTCATGATATATGCGTATGTATATATATATACACACATATCCAAATACATCCACATACATACACACGTACACATATATACACACTTATGTACTAGGTTTAACAGATTTGAAATCCACTAGACTAACTATAAGGAATCAAAGAGATCATACATAATTGCTCTTAATTGATTGATTAGGTAGTAGAATAAGTTTTTTTCTCAAACGAGCTATAGTCCTTTCATTAGCAATAGTAAACAACCATGCTCAAAGTGCAATGCACAACTAAAATAAGTAAAATGAATGCTACTATTAATCGAATCCTCAACAAGTCTAATTAGTCATAAGGAATAAAAGAAACTTAGGCTTTTTGCAATATATTGCATTAAAAAGTAGCACAAACAAGTGAAAATATTTATACCCATAATCATTTAAGGTAAAGTATATAAAATATCATTAAGATGCTACTATTGTTGAGAACATGCTAACAAAACTAGCAAATAGACAAAATAAAATAAGCAACTAAACATATGTGAACAAGTTGGGAAAAATTTGATAATGCAAGCAGTGTTAATTCCTGCTCAGAGAGTCCAATGGCAGTTCTCAACCCTACACCACATTCTCCTATCACAACTGCATCATTGGTATAATCAATGATTGTATATAAGGACCACCATTATGATCATAGAAAAAAATCAACACTAAATGTTAACTTACAAAACCAAAGAGATAAAGAAAACACATTTGAATTGAACAAACTAAAAAGAAATGATTTAAGCAATATAATTTTTGGTTTCCTGAAATACCAAGAAGAGCTCTCCCTAATCAAACAAATGAACAAAATAAAAAAATTGAGAATATGAATTACACTTATCATTTAACAGTAATCTCAGTCTTGATCCCAAACAGAGCAAAAGCACACAACAAATATATAACTATTAAAAACCCTAAAGATTATATTGAAAATATAAAAAATAAAGTAAACTACCAAAAAATGAGGAGGACATACTAATTTAGTAGAGAAAAAATTTGAAAATATGAGATTTACAAGAGGAAGAGGAAGACGAAGACGAAGATGAAAGAAGACAAAGCTGATGAGCCACACACCACCACTTCTCTTAAAAGTTAAAGCGCCTTTTTTTTCTTATTAATGAAATAATTAATACATTCATTAGAGATATATGCCCGACAATTAAGTGAATGGGTTGACCCATAACTTCACCTAACCGAACTTTATACATAAGTTTATTGTGGATTGCAAACTGTAAGAAAAAAAAATCAAATGGATTAGGGTTTTAGAAAAAAAGGAAATGATAAAGAAATAAAAAAATTAGAAAGGAAAAATACATGAAAATCAAATTATTATAAGAGATGGAAATGGATTAGATAAAGGGAAAAGAAACTAAGGAAATGGGGAGAAGATGAATGTTGGTGTGTGACAATCTAAAGAAGTTATTCTTTAATCAATCTAAAGAAATTGTAGTTAATTTTATGGGGGAGGAAAAAAAGAAAAAGGAAAAAAATGAGGGAAATAAAAATTAAAAAAGGGGAAAATTTGAGGTTTTTCTTTAGTTTTAGTTTTTTATATTTAAAATAATTAAAGATGGAAAATATTTTATCTTTAATCCATCTTTAATTTAAATAATAAATTATGATATAATTTTATAATTCATGTAATTTTATATAATAAAAAATAATATATTATTTAAAATATAATTTAATTATAATAAAAATAAGAATTAATGCGTTCACTGGAAATTCCCATCCGATTTTACAATTGATTTTTTATTTAAATAAAAATGAATTATAATTTACTTTTTATTCATACCTGAATCTCAGTTACATTAATTCAAAAATATATAATATAAAATTCAATAACAAAAACTTTATTCCTAACTAATGAAAGGTAAATAAACTTTTCATATTATTGAGAATGCAAAAAATTGACATAACTAAAATAAGCTCACAACTCACCTCTTATATCTTATGATACCAATCCAATATATCACAGAATTGGATGAATTCATCTCATTATATAGATCATAGTTGATACATCATTCAAAAAATAGGAATACCTCATTAAACTATCTTCCAAAAAAATCCACAATCAAGAAAAAAAAAACTAATAACAATAGGAAGTTTGTATATTCAAAAGGGGAAGATGATTATAAGTACATATGCTTCCTTCTAAATACGATGTACATAAATAATTTTCCTATTTTAATTGTCATGTCTAATTCAATTTTTATTTCCATATAAACAATAACAAGTAATACTTTTTCCAATATTTAAACAATACTAAATTTGTCTTCATGTTACTCACTAATGACAAATTATATATATTGTCAAAATTTTATTGAAAAAAAAGTGATAAAATAATTTTGTTGTATATAACATATACCATGAAGTGGTGAATTTTATTTTTTTTGGTCATTTTGCAATTGTTTTGACAAAAAAATCATCGTCATCTAATTATATGTTGTCATTATATCTTTTTCCTCAATTATATGATAAACTATCAATTTCATTATTAGTAAACAATATTTAGTGACTAAAAATTGCTCATGATAAAATTATTTTTTATTGAATTTCATATATGAAATTCAAATTTTATTTTCTTTTTGCACAGTTGATGACAAACTATATCTATCATCATAATTGGACTAAAAAAGTGATAATTTTGTAATTTTTGATATAAAACTTGTAATGACGAATTATTTTATTGTTATTATTAATTTTTTTGACAAAAGAAATTATCATCATATAATAAAATCTCGTCATTATATATTTTTCCTTCAAAAATTATTATATCAATTTCTTCCTCCAAATTGAAATACTACAAACTATATTGAATCTTCATCAAATAAATATATTTATAACGACAAAAACCAACAACTATGACAAGAGTTATTTTCATTAAATTTTTAAAACTTAAAATGACAATCTATAAGTTTTGTCATCGAAACACATTATTTGGTGATAAAAAACTATTTGTCATTAAATATATGATTTCTTGTAGGGAGGCCTTGCCTCAGCTGGACATCCCTAAATATAAAAGTATTTTAAACAAGACTTCTTACAAATCTAAAGCTTGTAAGGGGTTGTGATAGTTGCTTTAGTTGAAACTCTATTAAGGATATAAATTGTAGTCTTAAACTCTTCTCTCTATAGTGATTCAAGTAAAGTAGAATGAGAAATCATATTCCTCACTATGTCCTTAAGCGTCATATTTTATCTTTCAGTAACACCATTCATAATGGGCAAACCTGACATAATGTACTGTAAGACGGTACTTCATTCCTCTAGAAATTTAGTAAATAGTCACGGACATTATTCATCTAAACTGTCATTATTTACCACCTTAGTTAGATCCGATGCTTTTTATTCTTTTGCTAAGTCGGTTCTCAACCTCAGCTTTATAATTTTTGAACACATCCAATGATTATGATTTTTCATTAATGAGATATATGCAACCATATTTAGAAAAATTATCTATCAATGTTATAAAATATTATTGACCATTCTAAGTAGCAAAAGGAAATGGCCCATAAATATTCATATGTATATGTTCTAAGATGTCCAAAGTCCTATTGGCTTCAAATCACCTTTTATTGATTTGTTTCTCATTAATACAATTAACACAAAAGTCAAAATATGTAAAATATAAGGGGTTTAGAATTTCATCTAACACAAGTCTCTCTATTCTCTATATGTAGATATGACCTAATTTTTTATGTCATAATACAGTCGTATTCTCATTGGTTAATTTTCTTCTTACACCTTGTATACTTAATTGCAGATATTCATTAAATAGAGCATTTGTATAAAGTGAATATAGATTATTATAACATGATAAAGAATTAGAACTACCAAATTTGAATAATGTAAAATACGATAATTTCCATTCCTAAATGAGCAAAAATAACCAAATTTGTCCAAAGCGGAAATAAAAATAAAAGTTTATCTAAAATATGATACAATAAATGTCTTATTAAGATCAAAATGAAATCCAACCTTTAACAATAATTTAAAATTTTCAATTAGAACTACCAAATTTGAAATGATAATTTCCATTCCTAAATGAACAAAAATAACCAAATTTGTCCAAAGCAGAAATAAAAATAAAAGTTCATCTAAAAGATGGTATAATAAATGTCTTATTAAGATCAAAATGAAATCCAACCTTTAATAATAATTTAAATTTTTCTGTTGCTTCAACTTTAATCTTTTTGTCATTCCCTGTATAGACACACTAATGTGAGTTGTTGCACTAGAATTTAATCATTAGGTGTATAGGTACTAAAATTAAATTACGCTTAGAACAAACTAAATTAACAAGCATACATGTTTTAGCACGCTATACATGATAATTGGTGCAATGCTTCTTTTTATACCTTTCAGCTCCATAAAAGAAACATTCAATACCTTTTTATTCATTAGGGTTCTTTTATTATTTTTTAAGGTACATTATCTATAACTTCTTTATCCTTTATCTCTTTCTTTCATTTGTCCTTGTTCTTGAAGGTTGAGGTTAGGTGAACACCTTCTATCATATCCTCTTCTTAAACACAATATGAGATGAGCTCATTTAAAGATTAAGTTTCATTCTAAAAATTATACCTAACCTTAAACTGCTTAAACTATATTAGAGGGGATATCAAAATTAGATGCATCAACAAATCCTTAAAGAGGTCTAGTGTAAGTGCTTTTAATTTAGAAGTAAAATAAGACAACTCTATAATGTACTCCGTAATATTGCTTTTACCCTTATACCTCATTAAAATTAGATTTTTCAAGAGTGTACCAATTTCAACCTTTTCATTCTTTACAAACCTCTTTTCAAAAGAACTTTTAAACTATAGTTATATTTTCAAATATTGTGCCCCTGAATGATTCTAGAATGGCGTTCTTCATGATCATTATACATATGCAATTTGATTTCTCCTACCTTTCCATACCTCTTTTTTCATCAGAGGTACTCATATCTATAAGAGCTGGAGGAGAATTAACCCTTAATATAAGGTCAAAATCCATAACTGATTAATGCTAACCGCAAGCGCACATATCACTCAAGTAATATAGTGATAAGTAGAGTATCGTTCCTATAAGGATTAGTTATTAAATACTATTTCTCTTAGTTAATTATTTTTCTAAACAAATTAAATTAAGTGATTTAAAACCTAAAACTTAATTACCAAAAATTAACCCTAAAACTTAACTAAGTACTAAACAAAAATCAAATAATGCAAATTAACAAAACAATTAACCAATGTATGAATGCATATACTAGAACTTCACTTGTCACTTAGTTTATATATTAACTCAATAACAAATCACTTTAACCTAAGTTCAAATCATACATATGATGCTCATCAACTAATATGCTTATAAATCTTTCCTAAGTAATTATAAGTTTATTTAATTAACTCAATTGTTAGTTATAACTTATGGACTTCCACCTCACTAAGCATAATTTAGTAAATCATCAACTAAACTTAAGCATAATTATGAATCATGTAATATTGATAATTAAAAGGCCTCCCATCTAAATTAACATCAATAGATTTTATTTATAACCTAAGCATTAATCACCTCCTGGTCCTATAACACTTATATGAATACTCAACATAGACAATAAAGCACAAAATGTACATCACTTCCCAGTCTCAACATACTTTAATAATAATCCATAGTTAAATATAATTAAGTATAAGAATAAAATACATATACAAGAAATCAACTTAAATTAAAAGGAAAAAAGTAAGAGTTAATATATCACTAAGCTACTTAGATCTATCATAGTACATAATAAAAATCTAACCTAAATATGTCATGATTACCAGAGCAAAACTCATAGAAATCATTGAAAATATATCAGAGAAAATCAAAGAAGAAGAGAATAAGAAACACCCCCATTCTTGAATCCCTTTAGATGCTTGATCTTCATGAGCTTTAATCTTGCACTTGAATACTACAATAAATGATTGCTTTTATATTTTTAAACGTAAAAATATGAAGAATGATCTTGTAGATGTATTATAGAATGTCTATTCTATGTCTAAAGATCCCTTTATATAAAGGTGATATCCCCTTGTACAAGTTAGATTCGGATTAGTCTTGAAAAGTAGAATTCTTGTTGAATTCGGATAACTTTTTCAGCTATATGCATAACCTGATGATTTCCGTAAATTTTATCCCCTAAATATGATCAAATTTGCCCTTCTTTATTCCTTAAAGTTATAACCCTTTCTCTTATCTTTCTATAGCATTTTGAATCACCTCAATCCGAGTTCTGTAGAGAAAGTTATACTCAAAATACCAAAGCATGCTAATCAGGTTAGGTGGTGTTTTTTGCTTTCGTTCCTACTTGACATGGCCATGTCAACATGTGACACGGCTGTGTCACTATTCAGATCTGATTAGGATTCATATAACACAACCTTATCATGATCTAACATGGCTATGTTGTAAATGGTTATGTCGAACTACTCTCAGAGAGGTGTAATACGACAGTGTCAACATGTGACACGACCATATCACACTGATCTTCAGTGTCCTTCATCTATGACACGACCATGTCAAAAAGTGACACAACCATATTACATGGTGACATGGCCTTGTCAAATCCTAACATGGCCATGTCATGACTCAGCTCTTAAATTCTTGTTTTATTTGGTCTCCTTTTGCATCCAAATCAACTTCTATATATTAAAACCTTGCAAAAAATGGAGAAAAACATTAAATGCAACTAAATTTCATTAAATAAAAATTAACTAAAAATTAGAAAACTAAATTCTAAACTCTAAGGAAAATAAATCCTAACTCTAAATAGATTAAATAATTAATTCCTAATTAAATTCTAATACTAAGTCTAAATTAGTACTAAATGCAACATAACTTAAACAAAACCTAATTAAATACATTTTAACCAAATTGACATATAATAACACATAGAACCCATTAAATATTGACTCAAAATATACTATAAATGTAAGTTTATTAATAACTTTGAGAACTATCATGAGGTTCTCTTACCATGACTTGAAGTTAGTGCCATCTAGTATAGAAATATGATTGATTGTGGAAGTAATACTAGTAGGAGTATTTATATATAGCTAAACAGAGAACAACAAATAATCAAAATAAGCTCACATAAGTTTCAATAATAAATTTAAATAAAGGTAAATCTCATCTCAAGATATTGGGCACTCCATTAATATTTTATCTTTGGATAAAAATATTAACCTGTCAGTGATATCTTGGTATAATAATCAAACATTGACAATAAGAACATCAAATAATAAATCTTCTTTTAGGCCAATTTATTATTCACATATAAAACTGAACAATCATCACTTATTTATTACCACAAATACATATGCAATTCTATTAAATAATGATCTTCCTTTGGACCGATCAATATTCATATAAATTACATGCACACAATTATTTATATTCTAAAATAAATTAATTTCCATAAGAGATGCCACTTTAGTGACATGTTGCACCCAAAAAATTTCTTAATTGCATTATGCAATTATTTTCATCAACCAAAAGCATGTATATATATACAGACACATACACACATATTTGTAAACTCAAATAAACGCCAAAAGAAAAAAAATGTAATTAATATAACCATTAACTGTACCCATAGATATACATACACATATTTGAAAATTCAAGAAAAGAAAAAAATAAGTGCAAGTTGTGCCCATTAACAACAAGCACTTGCAAAGCAAAAGGAAAGAAAATGTTCCTATCAATAATTGTAGATGAATCCATACATACAACTTGACAAAATAAAAATAATGGGACTGAAGTAAACATAAGTCTCATTAATTAATGAACATCTGCAAACCTAAAAAACACTAGCAGAAAGAAAAAAAATGGAGCTGTAACCAAACCAATACAACTTCAAGAACTTTACCCATATATGAATATATATATATATTCCCACAATATGATCAAAAGGCAATAAAATGAAATTATGAGCTTTAACTTTGAAAAAGCTATAATGGGGGGAGAATAAAGATTTTAAAATGATTAGAAAAAGATAAAATTATATTTTCATCCCTAATATTTGACTTAATTAATACTTATCTTTCTCTTATTTAAAAGTCAAACTTTTACTTCCATAAACTATTTCGTTAATATTTAAGAACTTCTATTAAGATTAGGTCATTTTTTCCATTAAATGCTACATAAAAAGACTAAAATGCCCTTTCAAACATTAAATACTATAATTAACTATAAAACACTAGTGAAATGGTTCATTTTTTTATAAGTCATATTATTAGTAAGTGAAAAATGTATATATTTAATGCAATTAAATATAAAAGACTACAATATCTTAGTGTTTTATAGTTAAGTACGGTAAAAATAATATTTGAAAGGGCATTTTAGTTTTTTTATACAGCACTTAATGAAAAAATGGCTTAACCCTAACGGAAGTTTTTAAATGTTAACAGAATAAAAATTGAGGGAGGTAAAAATTTGATTTTAAAATAAGAGAGAGGTATGTATAAATGAGGTCAAACTTTAAGGAGTAAAATATAATTTGCTCTTAGGAAAAATTGAAATTTAAAAGAAAATTGAAAAGAGTTTAAGATGAAGAGAAAAGAACAAAAAATACAAAGATTTATTGAGGTTCACATTCTAAACAAATCCTACTCCTCTACCTAACTTATTCCTAAGTTAAGATTTTAAACCACCTCAATCTTATTACCCAAGATTGTTATAAATTTTTTGAGGCTCACACTAAACCTTTACAAAAGTATTTTTCTAGACTTAACACGAACCTTACAACTCAAGTATTTTCTAAGGCTAACATTTAAACCTTTAGAAACAAACCAAAAATTTTTAAGGCTCACTCTTTAAACCTTTTACAAGCATTTTTACAAGGGCTCAAACTAACCTAAGTTGATTTGATCCTCGCTACTCCTTTTTTTTTAATCCTAAAGAAAGAGTAAAAGAAAAGATCATATCAACTAAGCACTCCCCAACTCTCAAGTGTTGAATACAAAGATGAATATAAAGAATAATTGAAGAATATAAGATTTAATTCTCATAATGAATAATCAATAAATTTTCAATTGCTCAACCAACTTTTTAAATATATAATTAAATAGATATTTATAGTGTTAAGATTAAAAACTAGTTGTTGGAGATCAGCACACTGAGCCTCATTTTCTCCTTCTTCATTAACTAAAGTTTTAGCCTTTTTAGTTTGGAGATGTACTCATAATCATGACACTTGAAAATGTGATTGTTAGAGCTTGATCTACCAGGTAGAAAGGCTTTTAAGTACTCGTGAGGAGGCTTACGATTATAAGGAGGCCCCTCATAATCTTGAGGAGGAACCATGAGGAGTCCTAGCTCAAGAACTCCATTGAATCTTTAAGTTTTAGTTCATGACATTCCTGCTCATAATCCTAAAGGTGTCCTCATGATCCTGTTAGTAAGGAATCTTTTATCCTTGATTTTACTTCCATACTTTGCACACTAATTATAACTTTGAATCTGATGTGAATACACACTCAAACATAAATTAAAAGTTCAAAATTTATTATTAAAGTCAAAATCAAGATTGATTAGAGATTGATCATGAAAATGGTCAATAGTCTTTCCCTTTTTGACTTTAACAAATAATTTTGAATGATAATAAAAAATCATAAGTGCATGAGTGTGAACTTGTTTAGCAAACTTTACCTCAACATATACTAAAGGATTTTAAAGATTTCCCCCTTATATATGCTTAGGTAAGTTTTAAGTTTCAAAATTATAAAGGAAAATTATAATGTTATCATAACAAGTATAACCATTAAGCATTATGTTACAAGCATTATCTTTTAAATATTAAACTATCTCCCTTTTTACTATAATCATTTCTATCATTCAATATATCATTCAAAAAGAAAATTATAATTCAAAATATTTAACTTCTCTCCCCTTTTATTAAAGTAAAAAAAGGGAGGAGTTAAGAGAAAAGAAATATGGGCACATATCTAAGATAAAGCAAGATCATAGCAATTCATTTGAAATGCTTATAACAAGAACATAAGCATATAACATCCTAAGAAAAAAATAAAATGCATAAGAATATAGTCCAAAGAGTGTTTAAAATGAAAAGCATAAATAAGATGTATGTAAAAGATGAGTTGGCTTCATTCTAGAGGGACATCTCTTTTATGTTCCCTTTAATGGCCTACTTAATTTTATTGGCAATGCAGACCATGATGCACATAGAGATAGTTTTTAAAACTTTACTTTTGTTAAAAAAAATTCAATTTTGTAAAATTTTTTATCATACAAATGCACTAAGTTATCTTTGAATATTTTGATGTGTGTATATTTAAATAAATTAATTTTACTAATTTATCAATAATTTAGCATAAAATACAATAATTAACTATACAAGATTGGAAGCTTAAATCTAAATCAAGTATAAACCAATTTGAACACATCAAATCATACAAACAAAAACATTATAATGTTAATCAACCTTTTGAACGACAACCTTAATTAGTCTAAGTTGGTTAGTTTTAAAATAATCTTTAGGTAAAAGATTAAGATGAAGCTTCTTATAATAACATACATTGCTAGTATGTCCTAACTGCATGTAATAAAAGCATATAACATTTGCAAATCTATCTTTTCTACCAACATATGCATGTGCAACATGAGGATGATGAGCACCCACTCTTTTAGAATTGTAACATCTAGTGTGAGCATGTAATTCATAATCACATTTATAGATGTATGTTTATGGTTTTGTGCTCATGTGTGTGTCTTTTATTGTACATAAATGCATGGTATAGTTGAGGTTTCTTAGCCTTAACTTTTAAACCTTGATTATTAGGGGCATTAGTCTTAAGTGGCTTTGCCTTGGCTTCTAAATTCTTAGAAGCTTTGGTATTAGAATCTTAAGTTTTAATTCTTTTATTAGGAATAAAAGATGAGGGTAAAGAAGACTTGAAAATTTAGGGGACTTGATAATAAAAATGCTCCATTCGAGTGTCCAAGTCCAAATTTTAAACTTAGAGTTCTTTGACAATCTAGTTAGGAGATTGTCAACATTCTCATTTCCCTTTTAAAACTTAGAGATGGTACCTTTTAACTCCAAAATATCTTTAGAAGGTAATTCATTTTCTTTTTTAACTTTAGAAAAATCATCTTTCAATGAAATAATGGCTTTCAAATCAAGAGATAGTTGCCAATTTGAGGAATTAATTTTTAAAAATTATTGCTTTAAATTCTCAAAAATTTTGGTTAATTTTGAAAGCTCTCTTTTGTAAAACTTTTCCTTTAAAAGCAATTTTTGACATTTTAGAGCTAATTTATTCATTAAAGAGCTCTTGTCATCAAGTTCATCATAATTATCATTATAATCAAATTCACAAACATCATAAGAAGAAGTAGAAGTGGAAGGTACCTCATTGTAGTCTTCTAAAGCCAATAAAGCAAAGGTTGGTGGCTTTTTATTGTTCCTCCTCTATCATAGATTTGTAGGAGTCATCCTAAGTAGCTTTAAAGGCCTTTCTCTTTGTTTCTCATTTGTTTTTGTGCTTGAGCTTGGGATACTCACTTTAAAGATGACTGACCCTTTTGCACTCATAGCAAGTGATCTTTTTAGACGTCTTAGAGTCACTCTTCTTTGACTCTTTGAGCTTGCTCAAGAGCTTCCTGAATCTTCTTATAAGAATGGCTATCTCCTCAGCATCTTCACTTAAGTCCTCAAGATCTTCCTCATCACTTGAGTCTTGAGAAGCTTTAAGGGTTAAGCTTTTCTTCTTCTCCTTCTTTCCTTCTCTTTACCTCAAGGTAAGCTTATGGGTGAGAAGCTTACCAATGAAGATGTCGGTTGAGAGTTTGGAAAGATCATAGTCTTCCTCTATTGAAATCACCCTTAATTCTCAATCCTTATTGGGAAGCACTTTTAGAATCTTTATATTATCTTCTTCTCTAGAGTGTGCTTGTCCAACTTCTTTAAGATTGTAACGAGATAATTTAAATGGTTGATCATCTCAATGATTAATTTTTGTGGCTTCATCTTAAAAAGTTCATACTTATACATATAAAGTTGAACTTTATTTAATCTTACTTGCACATTTTCTTCATAGTAATTTTTAGAAGTCTCCTAAATTTCTTTGGTGGAGATGTATTATTGGACTTTCCCCCATTCTTCCTTTGACATGGATATTAGAAGGATGGTTATGGCATTCTTGTTCTTGTAATTCTCTTTTGTTTTCTCTTGACTCCATCTTGCTCTATCTACTTAAACTTGTACATTATCCACTACTTCAATGGGTGAACTCTGTCCTTGAAGCACTACATACTATAATCTTATACGATCATTATCCTAGTACAGTTTCATTTTGTATTTCTAATAGGGATAGTAATTTCCATTAAGAAAAGGTCTCAAGGATTGAAAGTTTAGGAATTTTACTCCCTATAATCTTGATTCTAATAATAAAGTACTTATAATTCAATTTCTGATACTAATTTGAAAAGCCCTAGATCGGAGTGAATAAGGATTTCAGAATAATTCGGAAGAAGATTAAAATTTAACAGAAAATTTAAAAGATATTAACATAAAGAGAAAAAAATGAAGGACACAAGTATTTATAGAGATTCGGATTTTAAACCAATTCTACTGCTCTACGTAACTTATCCCCAAGTTAGAATTTTGAACCATCCTAATTTTATTACCAATATTGTTACAAGTGTTTTGAGGCTCATAATAAACTTTTAAATTTGTATTTTTTAGACTCAATACAAACCTCACAACCCAGTGTTTTCTAAGATTAATACTTAAACCTTTACAAACAAACCAAGATTTTTCAAGACTCACTCTTCAAATCTTTTACAAACATTTTTACAAGTTCTCAACACTAATCCAAGTTGATTGGATCCTTATTACTCCTTTTTTTATTCTAAAAAAAGAGTAAAATAAGAGATCTTATCAACTAAGTACTCCCTAACTCTTTAAAGTTAAATACAAAAATGAATACGGAGAAAAATTGAAAATTACAATATTTTAATCCTCATAGTGAATGATCAATAAATTCTCAATTACTCAACCAACATCTTAAATATGAAATTAGAGAGGTATTTATAATGTTAGGATAAAGATAAAAAAAAACTAGTTGTTGGAGATCACATACTGAGCCCTATTCTTCTCCTTCTTTATAATGAAATTTTCAGCTTTTTTAGTTCAAAGGCATGCTCATGATTTTAACACTTGAAAATATGACCATTGGACATTAATTTAGCTATTAGAAAGGCTTTTAAGCACTTATGAGGATGCTCATGATCATGAGGAGGCTTATTATAATGGTGAAAAGAAATCGTGAGGAATCTTGGCTTAAGATTTCCATTGAATCTTCAAGTTTTGGTTTGTGACAGTCCTGCTTATGATCCTAAGGGTGTCCTCATGATCCCATTAGTAAGGAAGTTTTCATCCTTAATTTTATTTCCATGATTTTTACACTAATTATAACTTTGAACCTAACCTGAATACACACTATAAGTTTAAGAGATAAACTTATAATTACTAATCAAGGCAAGCTATGGACTAGCAACAAGGCCGTACTCATACTCCTCAATTTTCCAGCCAACAAGCTTATCCCTCTTATGCATTAATCAACAATCATAAAGTTTATCTAAACTAAGCTTATAGCTTTAATGAAGTTGGTAAACAGGATCAATTCTTGTTATTAAATATCTGATGTATAGGATCCTCATAAGAGGCAAGTACAGAGCATACTCTCTAAGAATTATATGGAGATAAGATCATTATACTAAAGAGATTAACCTTTAGAAGGAGAAGAGAAAGTATTTAGAAACTCATAGTTTTATTTCAAAGGCAGTGTCTGTAAAGGGTTTTCTACCTCTTTGAACAAAGTAGTAACCTCCTTTTATAGTAATGAGGATCACTTATCTTACATAGTTAGCTATTAAAGCTTTCATGACACACTAGCTTACAGGATAAGCTAAAGTAGCTTACAAGATAAGGCTAGCCTATGAAGCTTACAATATAAGCTATACTAACTTCCAAGGCAAGCTGATTATACAAGATAAGGATAATCTATAATAGCTTACAAGATAAGCTATTTTGACTTCTAAGATAAGTTGGCTATACTTTACACGATTTTTGATAATACAGATATCCATGTGACTGTCTAGGATAATTATCTTCAGAGAATAGCTAATAGTTGTCTCACAAGGACCTTAATCTTTTATGATGGGTTCATGACTTGGTGACAGGTTGCCTTCATCACCGCTGTAGGAACTGCTATCTGAGTCATATCCTTGTGAATATCCTACAAGAGGTCGTCCATGTGAATCAATATTCATAGATGAATTAGGATATTCATCTTTAATTGGGTTGGTTTGGACTGAACTTGCTTTTGGATTTTGGGCTTGTTTTCAAAATTCTTTATCCTTTAGAAGTCTTTGTCCATATGCAGATGGATAATTCTCCTATAGGGCATCTTCATCAACTTTAGGCTAGATTTCTTTAGGAATCTTTCCATTCTTTTCAAGTAAGTATCTCTGGAATTCTCTCCAGTGTGAAAAATTATCAAGACTGTCATCAAATGTTCCACCATAGAGAAATTATAAGTCTTGTACAAATGATGGAGAGGAACAACTTTGTAATTATCTCGAATCTTCATAAAAGGCCTATGAAAGATGATAATGGAATAACATCCATTTGGATATGAGACCTCTTGATTATAAGCTTCATCTTTAAGCCAAGACTTCCACTTGTCAAGTTTCTGAAACCATTCGAGAAGTGTGACCAGATGAGGATTCAACCATTTTCCATTGTTGATAAGCTTAAGATATCCTGATAATGCCAACGGCTGTAGATCAAAAGAAATCCAATACAGGTGGCATAGATACCAGAATAGGATGAGTAACTCTTTGGGCCAAAAAATATCTCTTTCTAGGCTTTGGCTGAGAAAGCTGAAAATACACGAGAAAGGGTATTTAGGATAAAAGCCCAATCTTGTGAGAAACTCCGGTCCATATATTCTGATCAGATAAGACTGATATTTAAAAAGCTTCCTTGAAGCAATATTATTGAGAGTCGTGGATGAAATGGATCTTGGAAGTTCTTGTGGAATTCCTTCAGAAAGGAATTTATTTGGATTTATAGGTTGAAACATAAAGATTATAGGTAAGACCTTTAGTTGGAAAGGATTCTCTATTGCACAAGAGACTGAAGGTCTATTGAGAAGATCTGGAATGAGGTTGTCTACTCCTTTAATATGCTCCACTTCAAAGTTATACTTAATGAACTATTCTTTCCATATGAGAAGTTGAGGATGTGGCAGAGTCTTTCCTTTAAATTTTAGCATTTTTGGGAATGATGAACAATCCATGATCACCTTGAAATGATGGCCCACAAGATAAAATTCAAATTTCTTTATCCCATATTTCACCGCTAGAATCTCCTTAAATGTTGAATGATAATGACACTCTGCATTAGAAAATTTTCCACTTGTGTGTGCACAAATTCGTATTTTCTTCTTGTTATCTTCTTCAAGAAGAATAGCTCCCCAGAATTGATTACTGGCATCTGTCTGAAGCATCCTTTTCCCATTAGAAGGAATTTGCAAAGCCGGAAGACTTGGTGTGTCTTTCTTTGATGCTTTAATTGCACTGGTTTATTCTTCAGACCATGGTGGTGGATTTTTCTTTAACAAAGCTCTCAGTAGGGACGTCTTTTTTGTCAAGTGAGGAATAAAATCTCTGAGATAATTGACAATCCCTAAGAACTGTCTTATCTGTTTAATTGATAGATTATCTTCAGGAAACTGTTGTAATTCTGAAGCAATATGAGGACCAAGCTGATAGCTTCCATCTTTGAATTGCATTCTTAAGAACTCAATTGCATCTTTTCCAATATGCATCTTTGTCGGGGAGAGCATTACTCCAAACTTCTTTGTTAGATTAGCAAATTGCTGAAGAAGTTTTTCATAATCCGTTGTGTTGGAGGAGAAAAGAAGGATATCATCAATGCATACCAGAGCACTATTCAAGAGTGGCTCAAAGATCTTGATTATGGCTTTCTGAAATAAGGATGGTGCTACTTTGAGACCAAATGGCATGACTGTCCATTGATAATAGTGATTTGGGATACAAAAAGTTGTCTTGTATTGATCTTCTTCTTTTATTCTAAACTACTAGAAACCAACTTTGAGATCAAATTTTGAAAAGATCTTTGCTCCTGTCAAAAAGGTGAATAGTGAGGAAATCTTTGGTAAAGAAAATTTATCATCCCTTAAAAAGAAATTTAAGGGCTGATAATCAATCACCAGTCTCTTATTTCCTCTGAGCTGCTTTATTCTTTTATTCACATAAAAAGCTTAGCATGCCCATTTTAATTTTATGGACTCAATCAATCCTTGGTCCTACAACTGAGAACATTCTTCAATTGCCAGCTTCATGTCTGCAGGATTCATTCCTGGATGAGTTACCTTCGTTAGATTGACATCTTCATTTTGTTTGAATGGTAACGAAATAAAGAACTCAGGATTTTTCCATAAAGGAAATTAATATTTTTCTAAAAACTGAGTATGAGAATCAACACTGCATTACTGTAGAAGGAGCTCATGGATGAGCTTGAGGTTAGGTTCATTTAGGGTTTTATCAATGGTGAAAATTGAGGGCTTTTTGGTAAAAGGTTAATAGTATTTTTTAAATTTGATTCCATATGGAAGGATCCAAAGATGTTTAGCTTTACAGTAGATATCAAATCTAAAGACAAGATCTTTTTTTGGTAAGGACGATCCAAGAACATGAGACCATATATAACATCCTGGGAAAAATTGAATTTTTATAGGTTGTTTGGTGATATAGGTGGTTTGAAAGATTTCTCCATTAGCTACATAGAAATACTTATAATGAGTTTTCCAATATTTTTTTGGAAGGACATCTGGATTAAGAATGCTGACTCTTACACCAGTGTTAAAGAAAGATATTATCTGGATGGGCTTGGAGAAAGAGGTTGGATATATCTAGATAGGTGCTAAAGGTATTGGGTGAGTTCCATGAGTTAAAGCTATTTGATTTTCTGGAGGAAAAGTTTGTATTTTGTCAATTGAAAATTATCATTGATAAGGTAGTACCTCATTATCTGAATTTGAACCTGAGTCTTCAGACTCGTCATAACAAATTACAAAAACATATTCTGGAGAAGGATCATCTTCTTCTGAGAAGATTGATTCAATATCTGCATTATCTAGATCAACTGTCGTAATCTGCTGGATTTATTGAATCATTTTTGCTACCTTCTTTGTTTTTGCTAGATACTTTTTTACAAAGTGTCATGTCTTTCTACAGGTATAACATATGTCTGTGCCTTTCTTTCCTCTAAACTTTCTTTTTTTTGTAATACTTCCACTGCTTAGATTTTCCTTTCAGTTTTCTCCCTTTCATTTTGAAAAAGTGCTTTTTCTTTTTTTTTGCCGCCAGAGCACTTACAAAAGGAAGAATCTTTGCATTTGATTTACAAATAAGGTCTGTCACAATAAAGATTTCTAAAAGGATTCTTCTTACTTCCCAAGTACATCTTTATCACTTTTCTCTACTCATAGAGTTGGAAATGGGCTTGCTTCATGATTTGATACAAGTGAGCCAGTGGAACTTCTCCTACTTTCTGGTTCATCTGCTGCAATATCAAAAACATTCCGGAGGAAAGGATTTATGGAATTGAAGCTAAAAAGGCTTGCTTTAGATCAGGATTCATTGTGCCTCACAATTGATAGAAATATTTGGACATGTTTTGAAAATGAACATCCAGGTCTCTTATTCTCAGAGAATAATATTTCATTTGATAGAACTCCTTTCTGGAAATCTCTATATCATCTTCCCATTTTCCAAGGAACTCATAATGTATGAGTCGTAAGAATTCATTTATTGAGCGTGCTTCCATTAGCGGAGCTTTCTCATAAACATTGAGTGTTCCATACCAGTTGGAAAGTTTTCTAATCATCCAAGCTAAGAAATTCTCAAGAACATCTTTTAAATTTGCTTCTGGTAAAAGCATTTGACTATAAATCCAGGCTTTGAACTCTAAGAATCTGTCCCTATATTTGGATGGAGGAACATCATCTAAAGTAAAGTACTGGCTAGAAGCTGAAGTCTTCTGTTGCCCTGCACTGTGGTGTGTATCAGAATCTCCATTCTCCATTTCAGTTATTTCTTCCACATGAAGTGGAGGAGGAGTAGTAGTTCTTGTTCTAGAGTATTCTGTATCAGCCATGAGTTAAAAAGGTATCTCTCCATCTTCATCAGAGAGTTGGGTTTCCTCAGATGAGCTATCTTCAATTTCATCTTTTATGACAGAGTCAATTGTAAAGCTAAGCATTGCTTCTGTAGCACATCCTTTCAAGAAAGAGGATATAGGATTAACCATCATCATTCTTGAAGTGGTGTCTGTTTCAATTGATTCAGTTGAAGAAGAAGAAAGCGACATCTTTTCTGAAGAAGTAATCTTAGGCATTTCTGGCTGAGAAAAATGATCAGTTTTTCCTTTCTTTGTGACTGGATCAGGGGGTGGATTAGGTGGACTGAAAGATCCAAATCCTTTAAATCCAGGAGGAATATGTAAAGATCCAGAGGGAAGAGATGAAGAAGATCCGGTTAAAAATAATGGTTGGTTCGGGTATGGATATTACAAAGATCCAAAAGGATCCAAAAAGGATGAGTAGGATGAGAAAATTAGCTCTTTGGATGTGGATGAAGTCTGAAATCTTCTATTTGCAAGATCTCTTTCCAGAACTGCAATTTGAGCTTTCAACTGCTCAAATTTCAATTTTTTTTTTTGCTGAATACTATAAAAAGTGCCTCTTCTATTGATTAACTACATCAGTTCCTGGTGCTTTAGTTCTATTTGTCTGGTCAAATCTATATAAATAGACTCCATTTTCTTTTCAAATGTAGACAGATGATTATTAGTCTATTTCACTTGTTGAGCAACAACATCAATCTTTGTTTTTACTTTTTTCAGCACCTGATTTTGGGCACAAGCATTCTTTGTTTGCCAATTTAGCATAGCTTCAGCTGGAGTTACTTTTCTTAGTCGACCATTAGCATCAAACATATTAGTATTCTGGACATATGGTTGTGAAGGTTTTTTGTCATCAGTTTGTGAGTTTAATGGTGGAAATTCAGTTTTATAAGAAGGTGATTAAAATATGAATATTTCTGGAATTGGTGTTGGTAGATTTTGAACTGGAACTGAAACAAGTTTTTCTTTCTTTATCCATTCTAAAGCTTGTTTGTAGCAAGGTAATGGTGTACGGTTTAGTTTAGGTGGTTTTAGTTTACAAGGTTTAAGAGGTGTGTTTACTGGTTCTGGTATTTTGTAATGGCTAGGAGGAGAGTATAACACAAGATAATCATACTTTCCTAATGGTTATCCCAGAGTACCAATTAAAGAGTCTCCATCATCATATCTCCTTTTAAACTCTTGTTCAATACAACTCCCAGCTTTTTTCTTTTTCTTTTTACTCTATTTTTCCTCATCATCATCAAAGATACTATAACAATCATCACAATTACAAACATCAAAGTAACAGTGACCATCACGCTTAAAAGTATAAATAGGTCTACCATCATTGTCAAAGTGAGTCGTTGGCACATCTAATTCCCTTGGAAAAGAGGAAATTCGAAACTGAGTGTTAAGAACAATAGGTAGCTCTTATCTCTTTTTGAAAAAGGTTTCTACAATTCCATCAGACCTTTTAATAAAGACGAATCTACACTTTGAATAGGCTCAACTGCTTCATGTAGTTTTTCATAATTGGTAATCCATTTTTTAAGAAATAGATTCACCAATTCATTTCTTGAGATTTATTTCGGGATGTGTATACAGGATGGAGTGTTGTGAGAATCTGCTTTAACATACAAAGTGTTAGTAATAGTGCTCTAGGCCTATTGTATGGACATGGTATTTTGACTATTTATGAGAATTTATTATTATGATGATTTGCATGTTTATTATATAATAATGTCCTTGAATAATATTATTAATTATTCTAAATGTCCCTGA
>CATIWO010063811.1:0-14168 GCA_949673435.1 Macaranga tanarius | reverse complement strand
GGTCCTTGTAATTCTTTCATCACAAGAGTTGTGACATGGAGGCTTGAAGAGTTCAAGTGGGCAGGCCATGAAGATGACGCAAAGATTCTTTATGTATTCTAATGCTTAGAATAGGCATGAGGAAAATCCATGATCAATCCTATTTTAGCATCCATTGTGCATGTTCTATGTATGTATTGGATATATATGTTGTAACATGCTATACATGATTTATGTGATAAATATGTATGAATAGATGGCATGCAATTTATATATTGGATATGTAAGTTGGTTCATGTGCAAAGTAAGACCTCAATAAAGACCCAAAAATCTTCCAAAGCAAATTTAGGTCTCGGCTCTCCATTGGAGCAATAACTTGCGTGGCTTGAGGATTATATGCATCGGCTATGGATACATAGGGGCGTGCATAAGTCCAAAGAGTTCATGTAGTGTTATTGTTAAGCATGAGATGTTGTGGGTGTATGGATACACTATGGGCCAATAATGGCAATTATGAGCACCTGAGGTTTATAGTGTTCAAATTCATACATTTTACTGATCCAATGGTATGGACCTAACTAATGCTAAGGGCCAAGAATGGCAATGTGCACCTGAGGCCTGTAACATTAGGAGTCGGATTGATGGAATATCACATGGGATGTGATGGTAAGAGTTACCACTCAATGACAACTAATATTCCAAGAATGGCAATGTGCACCTGAGGGATATTGAGTGACTCATTGAGAACTCCATCACCCACTAGAAATCCATCCGACAAGGAATTTATGTTTCCTACTTTGGAAGTGTAGGATTCGCCAAATTTCTGGAAGGCCATTATGATTAAAGACTAATTCTAATGGTTTTTATATTACTTTGTCATTTCACTAATTAATCTTGTTACCTTTGCAGATAATTTGATAATATGAGACAATCAAACCCCCTCACGATCATACTTGAACAACATAGGCTCACGGGCCCTAACTTTATAGATTGGCTACGTAATCTAAAAGTTATTTTAGCTTACGAGAAAATACTTCATGTATTGACTCAAAGTCCACCCGAACCACTTCCTGCAAATGTCTCCCAAGAGGAGCGTGACACTTTATAAAAATGGAAAGACGATGATTTGCAAACACGTTGCATTATGGGCTTCTATGTCTAATGAGATTTATAAGCAACATAAGAAGTACACATATGCAAAAGATATCCTACTTCACCTACAAGAGTTATTTGGTGAATAAAGTAGGACCGCTAGATATGAGATATCGAAGCGGCTCTTTCGTGCTAAGATGAAGGAAGGTGAGGATGTGGCGGTCCATGTTAACTCTATAATTAGAGCTATAGAGGAACTAGAGAGTCTAGATTTCTCAATGGACTTCCATCTCTAGTTGTATTTAATCCTTCAATCACTTTCCGAATCTTTTGGGCAAATAATTATGAATTTCCATATGAACAAAATAGAGTGTACGCTTGTAGAGCTTTTGAGTATGCTTACGACGGCCCAAAAGGCTATCCAAGGCATAAAGGAAAAGGAAGTGGCTCTTATTTCATCTTCTAGTGGGACTAAGAAGAAAAAGAAAGGCAAGACAAGTGTTGTTATCAACCCTACGGGTGGTGTGGCTAAGAATAAAGGAAAGGCAGTTATAAAGGAAGATCCAGGCAAGGGATAGTGTTTCCATTGCCAAGGTGAAGGACATTGGAAAAGGAATTTTCATAGGCTCCTGGAGTCTCTAAAGACAAAGGGAAAGGGCAAGCAAGGGGAAGGTAAGACTTTCTCTGAGTTATTTGCTTCTAAATGTTCTGACAGCTCATCCAGAGCATAGGTATTGGATACCGGTGCTAGTTCTCACATTTCTTCATCCTTGCAGGATCTGAAAAATGAGAGAAGGCTGAGCCCTGGAGAAGTGACCTTGAAACTTGGAAATGGAGCAAGTGTTGCTGCCAAAGCTATAGGATCGACTTCCATTAATCTCTACGATCATATTTTGTTATTAGACAGTGTATTATATGTACCTAATGCTTATAAAAATATAATTTCTGTATCAAGTTTGACTAGAAAGAATTATGAATTTCATTTTAAAAATAATTTTTATAATATATATTTTAGAAATGAAATGGTTGGCATGGGCTATTTAATACAAGGTTTTATATTATATTGATAATATATCTGATGATAATATGTCTCAAATTAATGTAAGTAATACAAATGCAATATTAATAATTGATGCCTCTAACTCCAAATATCTTTGGCATTTGAGATTATGTCAAATTGCAGATGATAGGATCACAAAGTTAAAAAGGATAGGAATCTTTAGCAATTTTGAATCCGCATCCAATTCAACTTGTGAGGCTTTTCTTCAAGGCAAGATAAGAAGATCACCATTTGTTGGACAAATGGCAAGAGCTAAAATTTATTGGAGATCATACATAGTGATGTGTGTGGGCCATTTAGTAAAATAGCTAGAGGAGGGTTCGTCTATTTTATTACCTTTATAGATGATCTATCGAGGTACGGGTACTTGTTTCTTATGAAACATAAAAGTGAATCTTTTGAAAAGTTCAAGGAATTCAAAGGCCAAGTAGAGAACCAAACTGGGAAAAGTATTAAGACTCTTCGATCGGATCGAGGAGGTGAATACTTAAGTACCGAGTTTATTCATTTTCTTAAAGAAGATGGCATTGCATCTCAACTCACACCTCCTGGAATGACACAATTAAATGGTGTATTGAAAAGGATAAATCGTACCCTATTGGATATGGTATGGTCTATGATGAGTTACACTGACCTTCTCATTTCACTATGGGATTTTGCACTCCAGACTGCCTCGTATATCCTAAATCATGTCCCATCCAAGTCCGTTTCTACTACACCATATGAGATATGGAATGGTAGAAAACTAAGTCTTAAGCATGTTAAGATTTGGGGATGTCCGGCTTTTATCAAAAGATTAAAATTGGACAAGTTGGATGTGAAATTGATTAAAGGAAGGTTTGTTAGATATCTTAAAGACAGTTTGGGATTTTGCATTTATCTTCCTACTGAACAACTGATTATTGTAAGCAGAGATGCTGTCTTTCTTGAGAAAGAGTTTCTCACTGAAAGAGCCAAATGAAGGAAGATAATGTTAGATGAGGAGTCCTCTAAGGAAGCAATCCAACAAAATGATCAAATGGCAATTGATCAACCCGAGGAGCCTATTCTAATTAAGAATATTGCCACACCAACTCCTCGAAAGTCTAGTAGGGTATCTCATCCACCAGTGATATACAGTTTTCTACATGATATGTAAGAGTTTCATGTTCATGAAAAAAGCATTCATGTTGATGATCCTACTACATTTAAAAAATCTTTATTGGATAAAGATTCTTCGAGATGGCTTGAGGCTATGAGAACAGAAATGGATTCCATATATACAAACCAAGTCTGGTCGCTTGTTGATCCACCTAAAGGGGTGATACCTATTGGGTGTAAATGGATCTTCAAGAGAAAGATTGGCACAGATGGAAAGGTTGACACCTATAAAGCACGGCTGGTGGCGAAAGGGTTTCACCAAAGGGATGGAATCGATTATGAAGAGACTTGCTCACCGGTAGCTATGCTTAAATCTATTCGGATTCTTTTAGCTATAGCAACACACTATGATTATGAGGTTTGGTAAATGGATGTTAAAACTGCTTTTCTCAATAGTTATATTAAGGAAAACATTTTTATGGAGCAACCCAAGGGTTTTGAATCCGAGGAAGGCTCAAAAGTGTGTAAGTTTTATAGATCTATCTATGGACTAAAGCAAGCATCAAGGAGTTTGAATCATCGATTTGATGAGGCTATCCATTCTTATGGCTTCATTAAGAACGAGGATGAGCCGTGTGTTTACAAGAAGGTTAGTGGGAGTCAACTCACTTTTTTGGTCTTATATGTGGATGACATTCTATTAATTGGAAAGGATATTAGTATGTTAACATTTGTGAAAGTTTGGCTATCAAAAACCTTCTCGATGAAAGACTTAGGGGGGGCAGCCTATATTCTTGGGATTCGAGTCTATAGAGATAGATTGAAGAGAATAATAGGTTTATCCCAAAGTTTATACTTGGAAAAGGTGTTGAATAGGTCCAACATGCTTGATTCCAAGAGAGGATTGTTACCGGTTAGGCATAGTATCCATCTATCCTAGACAGTGTCTCCTAAGACATCTGAGGAAATGATGGAAATGGCTAAAGTTCCTTATGCTTCGGCAATAGGAAGCTTGATCTATGTAATATTATGTACTAGGCCTGATATTACCTATGCTGTTAGTATGACTAGCAGGTTTCAATCCAACCCAGGCTTGGAGCACTGGGTGGCAGTTAAGGCAATCTTTAAGTACCTGAGAAGGACTAAAAATTTGGTCTTAACTTGTGAAAAAGGTGATTTGCAGCTAAATGGTTTCACAGATTCTGATTTTCAATCAGATATCGATGATATAAAGTCTATCTCGAGGTTTGTTTTTATCTGTAATAGAGGGGCAGTGAGCTGGAAGAGTTCCAAGCAACAAGTCACTACAGATTCCACTACAGAAGCTGAGTATATAGCTGCATCGGATGCTGCTAAAGAAGCTGTTTAGATTAGGAAGTTTGCTTCCTAGCTAGGAGTTTTTCCTTCTGTTGAGTCACCTATTCCTCTCTTTTGTGACAACAATGGAGCCATTGCTTTGGCAAAGGAAGCTAGGTCTCACCAAAAATCCAAACACATAGAAAGGCACTATCATATTATCAGAGAGCTTGTCGGCAAGGGCGATATGATCGTTCAAAAGGTAGCTTCAGCTGATAATGTCGGTGATCCACTGACTAAAGCACTGACACAAATGTAGTTAGATGGACATCTTCAGAAGATGGGTCTAAGATACTGTAGTGATTGGCTCTAGTGCAAGTGGGAGATTGTTAGTATAGTGATATACCCTAGAGGCAATCTTGTATTATGACATTGTATATGTGGGCACCATGGTTTAGCCGACCCAAAAAAGAAAGGCCCAATGATGAAAAATGGCAGTAAAAGCCCAATTGTCAAGGAACTGGACTCTAAACACCTTTAAAATTTCTGTTTAATTAAATCATATTCAAAGAAGGGCTCAGCCCAAAAAAGTCAGGCCCGGTTGGTCTAAATGGGCCAAGCCCATCGAAACAAGCCTTGTGGGTTGTGAAAAGCCTAGAGGCGCCACTTCTAGTAATAGAGGCACCGCCTCTCCAGGAAAAAGAAGGCGCCTCTTCAATTAGAGAGGCAGCACCTCTCCAAGTCTGTAATAGAAAAAAAATTAAATGGTCTTTAATGGTGGAACATGGGTCTCCCCATGTTCCACATCCTCTCTCCTACTAACGTAGGAGAGAGAGGAAGCATTTTAGGGTTTCTGGAACCCTATAAAAAGAAAAGAGAGACACAGAAACAAGGATTGGAAACAAAAACAAATATAAATAAAAAAAAAGAGAAAAAGGGAGCTAAGAAAAGAAAAAAAAAAGGAGAAAGGTAGAAGCTAAAAGGAACGTAGAGTCCAAAGTTAAGAGATAAAGAAGCTATACGAAATAACACTTTCTGAGGGCCAAACAAATTTCAAACTCGATTTATCAGTAAATTCTTATTTTCTTTTTTTTTAGCTCTTTATTAAAATTTCATTCAATCTAATCCTTATTTGCTTTAGAATTGTGATACATGTTCATCTAAATATCTGTTGAAGTTATATTGGTTTTGTGACAGTAATTGGTAACATTCAAACCCTTTTCTTACACTTATTCAATTTGGTTATTTGCTACTATTTAATCTCTGCAGACACAGAGGCGGTGTCTCTATGAAGAAGCGCCGCCTCTTAAGAAGAGGCGCCGCCTCTCAATTCCTAGAAGCGACGTCTCTCTTCATAGAGAGGCGCCGCCTCTGTTTTACAGATTCTTTAAATTGATTTCTTTTCATTCTATTTAATTTTTGAATTGCTTTTTGTAGAGTTCTTATAACGCCTGGAGATTACCTGAATTCTTAAAGATGATGCAGGGACAGCAATAATGGACTTTTTTCCATTATTTTAGAATTCTTAGGATTTTCCATTTTATTTAAATTATTTTTTTAATTGTGGGATTTGTAATATTTTCTCCTCCCTCCTTTCTTTGTATGCTTTATTCATGTTTTGTTGTTTATTTGATTAATTGTTTTAAATGGATGTATGGATCATGGCCTAGAATTGCATGTAAATTGGACTAATTAATCAATTTGAACTAAATTGTAAAACTTGTCAATTGTTTGAATTAAAATAGTTATTTGCATGTAATTCAAGAAATAATTAAATAATTAAAAATAATAAAACATGAAACACAAACGGAGGCCGATCGCAAGATTGGGTGGCCTGTTAAAAGCCCATACCCAGTTTCCGGACCCAATCTCTGAGGACGGCTGCTAGGCTTCCTCCGTGGAATCCAGTTGCTGTAAAAGTGTGTCTCGGGTTTTATCCGGGTGGCGACTCCATTCTCCAACCAAAGCCCCTTTAAAAAGACCCAAAGTTGTACTCCTAGTGGGCCCTGAGCCCGCACAGTGCCGTGGTCGCCGAACACTTGGGCGCGCGCTGAACCCCGCCGCCTACACTAATATTTGAAAAGGGCCACATGCATCCATGAGCGAAATGTCTGAAGATTGTCGTTGGATGCCTGAAGATTGTCCTCTTCTTTATTTCAAGATGATTTCAGGTGGAGAATGCCATAAGTTTTCCAATACAAATGTTCTTATATAAACTCAAGAATGTCCTCTTCTTTATTTCTAGATGATTTCAGGTGGAGAATGCCATAAGTTTTCCAATGAAAATGTTCTTATATAAACTCATATTAAATCAAATTATAATCAATAAATTAACAAAATTAAACAAAATTAAATCATTAAACCATTAATTCAAATGAACTACTAATCACAACTCACAAATTCACTCAAATAAATTCACTTGACAACAATAGAAATTGAACTTTATCATTTTTTTTTTATCATGAACTTCTGTGAAAGAAGATTGTTCTTTATCAATGCTACCACACCGCATTGAATATTGATATGTTATTGTAATTATTAGATATTTATTTTATAATTCTGTAAATTTTCATTCAGATAGAAAAAGAATATACCAACAAAGAAAATACAGATGATATGATATTTTTTACAATAATATAATATATATTTTTTTAGGTTAAATCAATTCAAATGTACAAGTCTCAAACGGATTAAGAATTGAAATTTAAAGTCCACTTATTGTCTCTATGTATATATTTATTGATATGTGAATTAACAATAGTTAATTAGTTATCAATTACTCTCTTGCCGCAAAATAAACTGGACTTCAAAAAACATAAACTTTTGATGCACATTTTTTGAGAAGCTTCAAAAATGACAATGCTTACCTCAATTTTCACTTTTTTTCAAAGTCCAATCATGACCCTGAAGTTTTCAAATCTGGTGCATTTAAACACAGTATTTTCCTCTACCTAATTGTGCCACTTTGAACGGATGCAACTTTGCAAACGCCAGCAGATGTGGTGAAGGGAATATCTTTGTAGCAGGCTACTAGATCTACGTTCGTTTGGAAATCCACTTGCAGGGTATCCCAGACTTTCTTCTTAGGGTTTAGAACATCATCTGGCTGACCTTCAAACCCAGGAAATGTAACTCTCTCTCCAACTATTGCAGATTCTGGTGGATCAACCAACTCAACCTGAAAGAATCCAGAGTTGATAAAATTATGTCAGCAACTACACAGCCAATAGTGAAATCATCAATTACATAACCAGCAAATCTAGATGTTGCAAACTCACAACAATACAACAATATAATGCCAAAAATCAATTCTGCACCTTGCATGTGCAAACAAGTTGCCAGAGATGCAGATTGAATTGATGCATATTATTTTTTAGGACAATTCATTTTGCTTTTGTAAACTTTTTTTAACAAATTTATAGTTATCTTGTGCCTGTATCTTTGTATGTGTGGGCTTATTTTATCGGACAATGAATGTAAGAGATTTTCTTTTGTCCCTCTTTCCTTTCTTTCCTCCACTAGTCTTTTGTACGTAATTTCTGTCTTCATTGAAACCGATTGTTCTTATTTAAAAAAAGGAAGCATTTCTTCATCAGCTTAGTAACACCCTACTGGTCCTATAATTGGAAATGCAGCCATGGACTTGCTAACCTTGGTGTCATCACTGTTGGAAGCGGCAAGAACCATAGCTTGTGACTTGATACCCCTCATGGTTGCTGGCTTTAAGTTACAAAGTACACAGACCTTCCTATTCTGTAAAAGTAGAAGAAATCATAATCACCTCAAAGATATGCACTTTCTAAAAGTGAAAAATGAATCATGGTATTATGGACTGTAAAAAGAGAGAAGAATACCTGCATCTCTTCTAGAGGTATATACTTGACGAGTCCACTAACAACTGTTCTAGTCTCTCCCCCCACATCTATTTCTTCCACATAAAGAGAATCAGCATCAGGATGTTTCTGAGCTTTCTTAATTAAGCCAACACGAATATCAAGTCTAGTGATGGAGATTTCTGGCTCAACAGTACTCTTTGATTTGGCTTGGGCAGCAGGTTTTTTAGTCTGTTGCTTCTTTCCACCACCATCTGTTACCCAAAAAATGTCCAACTTATGTAAGCAACTGTCTAAAAATAACGATCCAGCTACTCTTGCATACAGTCCCAAGCAGTCTAAGGGCAAACCAACAATTGCTCCTGAGATAGAGATTACAATTATTTGATTGAAGAGGAAAAAGCTGAGAAAGAATAACAACCAGAAATTGTTGCTTTACTCATCTTCTGAGCAACCTGTGCTGCTTCAGCTTCTGCCCTCTCAGCTTGACTTCCAGCAAATTTCTTGCGGAAGAAATCAACTTCTTCATCTCTCTGCACATGAACAATTGTTACTTGAAAAGATTGCAAACCAAAATAAAGGCAGAATTTTGCATCCTATCTGTCATCCTCACAACCACATCAACATTCACATGCAAAAAACTATATGTACACAGCCAGATATAAAAAAAAATGGAGAGGTATAAGAGTATATACCAGTTCCTTGAACAATGGCTCTGGTGTCCCAATTTTATGATTGGGAGGTAAGAATTCCCAAGGTGCCCTATTAATATCATCTTTTTCATCACAAAGTGAAGCTTGCTTAGGAGGCAAATTAAGCTGCTTTAAAACCTAATGCACCAGTAAAAAAGTTTCCTTGGCTCCAATTAATTTTTAATATACTCTCAAACCAATTGTGGATGTGCAGGAAAAGTAAATTACCTCAAGAGAAAAAGATGGCATGAAAGGTTCCAACAAACATGCAAGAAGATATACAAGCCCTGCAGAAGCCCTCATAACTATGTTACATGAAGGTTGGTCTTCCTTGTAAAGTTTCCAGAATTGGGTTTCCTAGGTGAAAATGAAGCAGAAATCAATTTTGTGCCATCTCAAAACAGCAGAACCATAACAAGACATGCAAATAAGGAAACTTCTGAATGTGATTGCTAGTGTTTCAAGCTTACCTGCAGGTATGCATTCCCTTCACTAGAAATGCTCATTGCAGTTTTTAATCCTTGCTTTAATTTAACCTGAAAAGATGTAATGATAAAACATGAGAAAAATTCAAACAGTAACAATTATGCATCCAATAACACCATTAATTGAAATGTGATACCTTTTCCATAGCTTCAACATATTGCCCTATATATTTACCAACATCTTCAGCCAATTTCTTTGTCCGGGGATGTGATTCTGCATTAGGAGCATCTGGTATAATGGAACCACAACCAGTGCCTGTGGAATAAACTGTTAGTCAACATATGAATATGCTAGATAAGTCGCAAATTGCTTAGCCAGTCAATTTTAGAAATTTAAGGCTCAATCCCAAGCAGCTGATGTACCTGAGGGTTTAGCAATAAAACTCAAAACTCGATTAATAAAGTTGCCCAAATTATTGAGCAGCTCACTGTTAAGCTTTGCTTGCAAATCCGACCATGTAAACAGTGTATCAGATACCTAATTAACAGAAATGCAACGAAATTGGCGTTTTGCATTTTGCAAGAAAGAAATGGAACGTTTAATAAAAGCGAACACAGTATTTGATAGAACAAGTATACCTCTGGCCTGTTAGTTAACAAGTAATATCTCCAAACTTCAACAGGGATATTTGTATCCTTCGCATCATTACCAAAAACTCCTATGCCTTTACTCTTAGAGAACTTTCCTGCAGAATGAAATTAAAAAGACAAAATGTAGAAGGCAAAATATCACTTCTCCTACAAAATGAATGTTAACCACAGTATACTTTTTTTTTCCATCTGAACTCAAGATAATTCAACAACTATTGCATATTGATGAAATCAGTATCATGTAATTTGACCAACCTGCTTCATAGTTCAAGTATTCCGTAACACTTATAGTCTTCATCAATGTCCAATTTTCACCAGTTCCAAGCAGTGTGGATGGAAACATCACCTGAAATAAATAAATAAATGATCACACTTTGATAAATCAAGATGATTCGCTGACAAGAAAAATATTCTGCCAAAGTCATAACTATAACTGCTGCACGTCCTTAAACCCTCCAGGCATCATTACAGAGCACCTCACAGTACAACAGCATTTCTTAATTCCTTTAATGGCATAGCCCCCTATACTATTTAACCAATATCAAACATATTTCACTTACTAAGCATCTCTGAGCAGCAAGCTAATGTTGAGCAAAGAAACATTGCTTAAAAAAATATGACAGGCTCCAAAACTAGAAAGTTTTTCAAATAGTTGCAATGAAAAAAGAAATCCAGTCATTAAAACCTAATATTGGCATATGGCAAACAAGTGGAAGGAACCATTATAGCAAAATGAGATATTGAAATGATATGCGAACATGGTATTAAAGAGACCATAATCCATACTGCTGTAACACCATGGTATTATCTCATCAGCAAACTTCCAAGCTTTTCCAGAAATATAAGTATCAAATGTGGAAATCAAAAATTTTGATAAAAATATAATAAATGAAGAAAATAAAAGCAACAAAAATCCTTCAAACAAAATAAAGATTTGCAACAATTAAAAAATTTTGTACCATGCAATGCTTCCCAAAGTTGAATCTACAACATGCAATGGCCTTTCCAAAACTAAAACTATTACTCAAAAACAAAAATATAAGGAAAACAAAAAACAAGAACTATGTAGATTCTTACATATGAAAATAATTTAGGTGTAGCCATTTAGGGGCATGGGAACCAAACATTTAAAAAAGATATTGAGTGTGATCTTTATTACCAGCTTAATCTTCAATACCTCCACATTAGCATATAACCAAATGAAAAACTAGGAGAATACCATACTTACAGTGTGGAACGGTACATTATCCTTTCCCATAAACTGATAAAGCTCCACATTTTCAGGATTTTTCCACCACTTCTCCCAGTGAGGAGTGTAGCATGAAGTGATAGAGACATATCCAATAGGCGCATCAAACCAGACATAGAAAACCTAACAACAATGCAACTGGATGTCATAATCTTCATCAACCAATGAAAAAGACAATGTATTATATGCACATGTCTATCATAATTTACATGGATATAAAAGAGATAAAAAGAAAGAAAAACAAAATAATTGATTCAACATGGTTAAGAGAATCATTCAACATCAACATGAATCAACATAATGTGGTCATGATGTAGAAAATAGGTGTCTAACCTTGTCCTTAAATCTCTCATGTGGAACTGGGACCCCCCACTTCAGATCTCTAGTAATACATCGTTGCTTTAGTCCTTCCTTCAACCATGCATTTGTTGCTTGGATAGCATTCTGACTCCAGGATCCAGCTACCGACATGTTCTCAATATAGTTTACTAACTTATCCTTTAGCAGAGGAAGCTCAAGAAACAAGTGATTTGTATCACGAATATGTGGAGTGTTTCGACAGACCTATTCAAGTATTAGAATACATCAGGCATGTCACATAAAACATTCACAAAGACAGGTTTGAATATATTGGATTGGCTAAGAAACACAGACAGAATGAATAAAATAAAATAAATAGCACACCTTGCACCTAGGATCTTTTAACTCAGTTGGATTCAACAGCTTTCCACAGTGTTCACATTGATCACCTCGTGCAGAGTCATAATTGCATCCTTCAGTTGGACAAGTACCCTCTACAAGCCGATCAGCTAAGAACCTTTTGCATGTATCACAATAGAGCTGAATCAAGGTAAGAGTTAGTAACACAAATCAAGATCACCACATGTATAAGACAATGTAGGAATAAAGAAGACCAAAGGACAGACATAATATAAGCACAATAACCAAATCAACAGATGCACAGAGAGAGGTGTTGAATGATATCATAAAGAGACAAAAATATGGCTTGACTTGATACCTGCTGCATGGCATTTTCAGAAAGCCAATTATTCTCTAACAACTTCTTAAAAATTGCTTGGCAAACTTCAGTTTGCTGTGGCGTGGATGTCCGTCCAAATTCATCAAAACTTATGTTAAACCAGTTATAGACTTCCCTATGAATTGCATGGTATCTACAAAAGCACACAGACTAAGTTACACACAATTCTAAAATATTTTCCCAAATAAATACATAATTCTTCTAAACAAGCATCAGATTAAGAAACTCACTACCGACCAGAAACTAAAGGTAAAAAAAAAACATAAAACAAGATTCATCCAGATACATCATTTTCCCAGTAGCATAAGATCCGCAAACATTAATAAGTATTTTTAACATATTGAAATTACTATTTACTTTGCAATTACCAATTACAGCACATATTTTAAAAAAAAGTTCAATGGCATGGAATAACATTAATACAATTACCCAATAATTTAATATAATTTTATTTAATATGTGTCCATAACTGGATGAATATTTTTTTCAAACATCAAGGCCTAAAATTCAACATGCATTTCATACTAAACTAACACATAAACACACTATTGGAACATTAAAACACCAAAAAATATATATATAGCACATCAAACTAGCTACCTAGGGATACATAACACAAACAAAATGTAGCACAGCTCAAAAAGCAATTCACATATAAAAATAATTTTACTTGTCACAAATCTCTTGAGGAGTGCAATTTTCTTCCATGGCTTTGGTCTCCGTCGCTGTTCCGTACTCATCAGTCCCGCAGATATATATGGCATTGTAGCCTCGAAGCCGGCAGTAACGAGCAAAAACATCAGCGCTCAATACACCTACCAACAATACACACAACAAATTAATCAACAAAAACAGCTATTCAACAACCTCAAACACAGCAATTCATGCTTAAGACACAAGATTAAGCAAACGAGAGATCAGAGATTGAGAGTATTACAGCCGATGATATTGCCGAGATGAGGTACGTTATTGACATATGGTAAGGCACTAGTTATAAGAATGTTTCTCTTGCCGGCGATCGGCATCTTTTTGGCCCTCTCACCGTCTTTTGAGTTAGTCTCCGACGACATGGCTTTCTTGATGCTGCTGCTGCTGCTGCGTACAGTAACTTTGAGAGCGGCGCTTTGGTTTCCTAGGGTAAAGCGAACTTCTTAATTACCACTAATACAAACACGAAACACTGACCACTTAAACTAAGTCTATACTATCATATGGACAAAATAGTGATTAAATTATTTAATTAAAATTAAATTAACCAAATTTTATCTATCTATACTATATATATAAAAGTATGAATGTTGGGAAAACATTTTTGGACAAAAAAGGATATATATTTTTTATTTAATAACAAAACTAACTTTATCATATATTTAGATAACTAAATTTTAGTAAGTAAATTTGAATTTCAATCAAATTAAATCATTTGGTTGAAATCAATATATTAACTAAAGTTTGAATTTAAATCAAAATTTCAACAATTTTAAATATTTAAAACTCTAAAATTTCAACTAAAGAATTGAAATAAATAAAATTATAATCTATACTATATATAAAAGTATGAATGTAGGGAAAACATTTTTGGACAAAAAAGGACATATATTTTTATTTAATAACAAAACTAACTTTATCATGTATTTAGATAACTAAATTTTAGTAAGTAAATTTGAATTTCAATCAAATTAAATCATTTGGTTGAAATCAATATATTAACTAAAGTTTGAATTTAAATCAAAATTTCAACAATTTTAAATATTTAAAACTCTAAAATTTCA